>JBBPBX010038506.1:0-30360 GCA_038048925.1 Garcialebias charrua
AGGGAGCGCTCACGTTGCCTCTCCCCTCGTGCTGAATGCCCCCTGCCCCTACAAGCTGCACTCAGACGTGTCCGTCCCCCGTCAACAAAAATCATGGATGAGATGAGCACTCCGCCATGGCAAGTTAACTAGGGGAAACACTGCATCATTCATGGTTGAATCATTGCTCAATGGCTAAGCTGTTCCATCTGATCCATGAGAACCACCTAATAAGCCTGTCTACCTCAACTTCAATCAAAGTAAGGGACTTTTCTATGCTTTTTTTGTGCTGCTTCTAGCTTTTTAAATTTCCTGGACTGTACACTAAGGCACTGGTTTTTCATACATGATGGTTGCAACATGTTTCTGATGGATGTCAATTGCTCCTGATGATGTGATTTGATAATGATGGTTGAAAACTGTTTATGATGGATACCAATTGCTCCTGATGGTTGAGAAATGTTTATGATGGATCTGCTTTGCTAATGATGGTTGAGAACTGTTTCTGAAACAACACTGAAGTTGTTTATGTGTGAACACATGTTGGATCACCAGATTTCTCGCTCCATGTTTTAAAAGGAGGATTAGCTGAAAGTATTTTGTTAGATCACCAGATTTCACGCTCCATGTTTTAAAAAGGAGGATCTGAATGTATTTATGTAGGATCACCAGATTACTCGCCCCTGAAAGAGGGTTAGTTTTACTAGAACTTCATACTGAATATGTGACCCATCACATCATCAAACGGGGGTTAAAGTCAAATTTGGTCAAAATGACCTACAAGCAAACATATATATTACTGACTTTTAGAAATACATTTTCTTACTTAGATCATCCTGACAAATTCATCGTGTTGTCTTAATAATCAGGAAAATGGTTTGATATTTGGTGTGAAGATTTTATTTCAGATATTTAATTTAAACCATTTGATAAGTTATTCATTCATCTTATTTACTATCTAAATTTACGCAAACCACTTTGAAAAATAAACCCATTTGATGTGATGGGTCACAAATTTATTATTCAGCTTCTTTTGTTGGATTTGATTTAAGAATTGTGGACATTTTTAAATAAAACTTGAAAGATTTCATTTGTGCAATGGAGATTTATTTAGCCAACTTAAATTTCTCATTACAATGAGAGTATTGTACAGGTACTTGTATTTGAAAGCTAGAAATCATGGCAAAACACATATTTAATTTGATTTATGTTCAAGCTGGACTTTTAAGTTTAAAGAAAGGGACAATGTAGTTTGGAATAGTTCACATTTTTAGTTTGGAAAAAATAAACATTTGAGTTTTCTTTCTTATAACTGTTATAAGAAAGAAAACTCAAATGTTTATTTTTTCCAAACTAAAAATGTGAACTATTCCAAACTACATTGAACAATTCATTGAACATGAACAATCAAAATAGATTCAAAATTATTTATTCATCTACTGAACAATGTTTTTAACCTCCCAGAGAGAACAATTGCAAACAAACAAAAGTACACTTTTGTTTGTTTGCAATTGTTCTCTCTGGGAGATTAAAAACATTGTTCAGTAGATGAATAAATAACTTTGAATCTATTTTGATTGTTCATAATTTGCACTAAAATGTATGAATCCATATTATTATAATAATAATAATAAAATTTATGGAATGTTCTAAGAAAGTTCTAGCAGAACGTTCTCACCTAACGTTCTGAGAACCACGAGAAAACTCCACACCAGAACGTTCTCAGAACGTTAGGAGGGAACGTTCCCGTAACCTAAAAATAACGTTCTCAGAACGTTCTCAGAACGTTCTCACCTAACGTTCTCAGAACGTTCTGACAACGTTCTCACTAACGTTCTGAGAACCACGAGAAAACTCCACACCAGAACGTTCTCAGAACGTTAGGAGGGAACGTTCCCCTAACCTAAAAATAACGTTCTCAGAACGTTCTCAGAACGTTCTTCTGTTACTTGGGTGCCGGTCCTTCCTCTAAAGATGGGACATTCCCTATCACTAGGTACAAAAATCAGTCTTTCTGTAGGAGGGGCATTGGGTACTCCTGAAATTGACGGCTGGGCACTTAAGCTGGCCTGCCTTTGTCGCAACTGCTCATTTTCAATTTGTAAGCTTGCTACCAACTCTTTAAGTTCTTTAATTTCTTCTGCCATAATTACAAGTTCATCCACCCACCACTTCAAAGATCTATTAGAACCACCACTTTAAAGATTTGCTGGAACCACCACTGCTCTGCTTCCGGACCGACCAATCTGCACACAAAACACAAAAAAACATAAACCAAAGAAAAAAACAAAACACAAACACCAATATAGTATTGAAAAATCACAAACTACTGGTCCCGGATGTTCATAAAAAGCAAATGCAAACATCCTTCCAGCAACGCCAAAAATGTGGCATTACTCATGCCTTGAGAGCATGAATAAATTAAACAAGTTAGTCAGCAACGCCACCCTGGGAATTTCATCCAGAGAATTTACTTTAAGGCCACGCAGGTTCGCTTTGCACTGATTAAAACATCCGGGAGCACTCTTTCATATCATGATAATTTATTTACAGTGAGCTTAAAACATCTTAAAAAAACATCCTTTAATTATGTAAATCATGTGTATCATACCAATTAAATAGACAAAACCCAAAAACCCTTTAAACCCCAAGACACTCAATTACAATAAATACAATGCATTCAGGTTTGCAACAAATATACGGTTCACCATTCCACCGGTGTGGTACTCGCGTTACACCACAGCGACAAGCAGCTGGGCTGCACTGACGTCACACTTGCAGCGCCACTGCAAGGGGAACAGTTGACGACACCACAGTCCGTGTTTCAATCACTCGTGCAGAGCTTCCCCAAACGGAGTCGCCAAGGACTCAGAGTGGACCTCGGAAGATAAATCAGCAGTCTCCGGAAACAGAGCAGCAGTGGTCCCGATGTGGGTGGGGGACCTGCCAGCTTCACAACCACGTACACACACACACACACACCCGCAGCATGAGGGAGCGGAGAAGCGCAGCACCGTGGCGTTTTACCCCGTGAAGGAATCAACACCGGCCCGCACCACGCTCAGCGATGGGTTGCCTTGCACGGCCAACACCCACAGCCATGCGGCAGGAGCAGGAAGACAAACAGTCTGACTGAATGCGGCAGCTGCCTATATACCACGCCCACTTTATCAACTAGACGTTCGCACCAGGAACCCATCAGCCTAATCAGGCATCTCTCTCTACTGCTACAATTGTGAAATATGGGGCAGACTCCATGAAGCGGACTGACGAGAGCAACGCACCGCTGAAGGCACGGAGCTCGAATATCCAACGTCCAATATGAAAATAACTTCACTGCGGTGGGCAGATATAAGATTTCATCTTTGCTCCTTTCATTTTATCCTACTTGTATTCTTGTATCTGATGAAACTGTCTTGTATTGTTCTTTTAAAATGAATGAACAAACATCAAATCAAAATTTAAAGTAAGCTTTTCATTCAATGTATGTTTTTAAGTCAGATTCTTCAAAATTATTCCATGAGGGGCTTTTTCACTCCATTTAATCTTGTGGACTTAATATTTTGCTAAAATTAAAATAAGATTAACTAAATATATCTCTTCTGAAGAGGTTGAATTGTTTAAAATAAGCAAGATTAGCAATTTAGACAAAATAGTATTTTTTTCTAACTTTTGTTGTCAGGAAACGTACATCTGACCAGAATACTACTTTCCTACTGTAATCCCAACTTTGCAATATCCATCTTTGTGCTTTTGACATTCATGTAAAATTTCTTTCCATGGTTTGAAATACTTGTGTAGTCTGGATAAATATTCGTGTTAAGGTGAGTTTAGACAGTAAAAACTTTTCTGTGGTATTTATAATTTACATTCATCATCGAACTCCTTCCTTTTTGGGTTGCGGGGGTCACTAATGCCCATGTCCAGCCAATACTGTATATATAAAAAACATTCTCATGAACTTCAAAAAGCATTTATCTTAAAAAATGTGCATCATAATGGTAAAACTTTTGTACGGTCCTCCAAATCTGAACAATTATTAAAAACAAAACTTGTGTAAAAACAATGCACTGGGTCGAACACCAAGTTGACAGACCTAGATTAATTCTAGCTTGTCACAATGAATTTAACTTGCTCATGCTGATACTTTTATTTAACCCAAAGGGTGCTGTGGTCTTGGAATCCAGAAGCTCCGGGTCTGGACCGAGTAAAACAATCAAATCTGTCGAGGTCACTCACGGTGGCGACGCCTGCAGAGCTGAAAGAAATGATCTACGGTAACTCAAACTCCACCTCTTCTTCTAATTTCAGGATTTCCATCATTTCATGAAAACAAAACTCCTGGAGTAAATTTATTTAGAATAATTCCTGAAATTCCAGATCAAATCACACTAAATGATCATAATTACAGTACAGCAATCACTCCTAAATACTAAAAGGGCATCATAACCAATCAGCAAGAAAACATTAAGTGTGCATAAAGCAGAACATGGACTCTGTAGAATACCAACATTAATACATGTCAAAATCTCAAAGATCATTTTAAATAATCAGCTCAGGCTCAAATTTGGAGATTTCCGTCAGCAAAATGTGAATTATTTTCCAGGTTTTCTTAATCTGGGAACCATGTTTCTCGTAAAATACAAGATTTTCACATTAATTTATGATTCAAAAATGTGGGTTTGATACTAAAGTAGACAATAACATAAATAAAACTTCTATCTTGTAAAATTTAACTGGTTTAATACATGTAGGTGCGGAAATGTTCCAATACAATATGTACATAAACCACAGCACAGCAGGTGCAACAAGAACCAGACGTGTACCAAATAAAGAAGGCAAACATCTGTTAAATCTTTAAATACTTGAAGAAATTAAAAACACAAAACTGACTGGTTTGTCTTTTTTTTATTGTGGAAATACAAATACACATTTTACTTTGCTTTCTGGCTCTGTGCCTGCGCCTTCAGCACCTTCACCACGATCTTCTGCTCCTCGATCAGGAAGGCACGCTTGATCCTGACAAACCAAGAAACAAAATTTAGCTGTGCATGTGAAACGTGCACGCTCGGTTTTTCACTTTTAAAAGGCAAAGTTCAGATCATCTGAAGCAAGTTCTGCGGTGACGCGATAAACAGCATCTTACCTGTTGCAGATATGAGGCAGACCAATTTAATTTTTACCAGTTAAAACTGTTTTTTACACGTTCTTTTAATTTTGTGATTTTTTCCCCCCCCCAACAAAAATTCATGAAACGAAAATAAAAATCTAAAATTGAGCATGCATCAGGGGAAAATAAAAATATTTTGAACAGATCAACCAGCATAAGGCTGGTCAGCGCAGAGCTACAACCAAAGACTAATGTAGTACTTCATACAAACTACTTTAGTAACTTTTTATCAACACTGATTTTACTTTACATAAATAGCTGTATTACGGTAATTTAACAGCAGCAGCTGGCTGTAGCACTTCCTGTGCAGCTTGGGGCTCCACTGGCAGAAATGTTATTTGCTAGCATAAACACAACGTACAAAAATGACTGAAGGTTTCACAAATTCAATTTAGTTTCTAAACTAAAGGGAAAGTGTTAACTATTCACAAAATGTCCTGATCACAAGGACTGCACCATCCTTTACTTACTTTGATCTTAAAATGACTGTTTACAAAACAAAAAATACACAAGAGCTCATAATTATCAAATGATTCAAAAATGTGGCTCGTGCTGCAAAAATCAAAATCCTTTAAATTGATGTTTTATCAACAGCTGTCTTCAGAAATTATCTTTTATTTTATTTTACTTCCTTACAAACTTATTATTTTTCTCTTCCAGCTGCTGTAGCATCTGGAAATCCCTTCGTTTAGAGTCATTATGAAGCTTGGGGTTTTTCTTTTTCTTTTTATAAATAGGGCTTGGATTTACTGATGACATCATTCTACACCAAACTAATAAAACCAGGCTGATGCCAGGAGATAAATCACTGAATTATAAAACAAATGTCATTTTCAAGCTTCAGAAAATAAATAAAAATAAAAATCCTCACTGTGACTCATTTCGCTGCAGAGGTCACGTTTGATTCAGCTGTTCTGTCAAGTGAACATGTTAAATGTTAAAACAAACACCAGAGCAGAAACAACAGTCCTGTCTCACCTGTCGCGCACACACTTTGCACACATGGACCCTCCGTACGCCCTGTTGACGTGCTTCTTGGTCTTGGAGAGCCTCATCAGAACCATAGGTCTGACGGCACGAACCTGGAACACAAAACCACCATCAACCAAACTGGACAAACCACCATCAACCAAACTGGACAGAAATGGTTTGTGTGAAGTTTCTCCACCACCCAAGAAAACAACACGAGCGACAAGACGACGAGCTCAAACTGAGTCTGTAGTCAAAACGGTCACAGCAACATCTGGCATCCACAGCAGGGAGCCACGTCAACGGTTTACGGACAACCAGATCTGGTCTCGAGTTCAACCACCGGACAACCAAGTGAAATACACAAGAATTTAAAGGTCCACCGACATTATTTTTTTTACTATTCATAAAATTGCTCAAAATATATATTTTACCATTTAAATATGTTCCTTTATGCAAACAAAATGATAAATCACTTTAATTTTGCTTTAAAAGTGATTTTGAACTTCAAGCCGTGTTTAATCATGGGAAATCTGATTACACCCGAACGCACCATCTGTGATGTCACACCGGGCAGAGCTCTGGGCTTGTCACAGTGCGCGGGTGTGAGCAGCTCCACATGAAGGTAAGTCTGATACAGCATCAGACCTAAATTAGATCCTGTTGTTTCTTGTTCCATCACCCAAACTATTTTCTGCTTCCCAAAATGAAGACAAATAACTCAAATCTTCACATAGATTGATAAATTAGTCGTGTTTTAAATTGTCCGCTATTAAAGACACCACAGCCCTCTGCCCAGTGTTACATCACAGATGGTGCGTTCGTGTGTAGTTGGATTAAACACGGCTTGAAGTTCAAAATCACTTTTAAAGCAAAATTAAAGTATTTTGTTTGCAAAAATGAACATATTTAAATGATAAAAGATATATATTTTGAGCAATTTTATGAAAATTAAAAAAATCATGTCAGTGGGGCTTTAAGTTCTTTGTTGCCGCGACAGATCAACTAACAATGAAACAAGAAAAAAGTGTTTTGTTGTCGTCTTGTTAAAGTAACCTAATGTCGATACAAGGATTTTACTGACGCTGCTTTCAACCAGTGAAGAGAACCAGAGCCAGTTTGACCCGGTCAGAGCAGGTGGTCCAGGTTCACGATGAGTCCAGAGAGCACCAATCCATTTTATTTTATTTTGCACAAAACTCAAAGTTTTCTCTGAGTCAGTCTCAGGTGTTTGTAGTGTATCATAAATATCTAAAAAATACATATTTTAGTGGTTTAGCAACAACAAGGTGTTGTGGCTGACAGATGATGAGGTTACTGTGCTCTGATAAATGTAATAAATTATCAAATATGAAAATAGTTAATGTCTACAGGAGCTGAAATCCTGTAAATATAATCCTATTGAATGAAATAATCATTTTAGGGGAGGAATCTGTCAGTCTGGCAAACTAAAAATAATTATTTTAAATTATTTTATACTCCGTAAAAGACTCCCTGTGCTAGAATTATTTGTGATGTATCTGACAGACCCTCAACAAAGTAAACCGTCCACCTCTTCCTTCTGCTACATCTGCTTCCTTTCCTTTAGGTGAAGAAATAAAATTACTTTTAAGTTGTTTTTCCTGCTTTAATCCCTGCCTTGAATTTACTGCGAGTGCCTCGCTCTTATAAAGTCTGAAGACGAGGAAGTTCTACTCGATCTGCTCCTGCGTCTTCAAAAATATCCACACGAAGGCCGAGAACATTTATATATAATAAACATTGGATACAGTACAATGTACTTATTAAATTACTTTTGTGTGAAGATATTTTGCCTTCTTTATGGTAAAAGTTGCACAAACATTTTGGGGAACAACCTGATTTCTGTAAATCGGGTGTCCACTGGACAACCTGGAAATAAGTCCTTATGTCCCGCTTTAAGCCAAAATCACATTTTAACAGCCAAACTGGACCAAACCCAAACATCTGAGCACACATTCAGGTGCCTGGTGGGCAAACGGCTTCTCAGCTTCTACTTCATTTTGAACAACTTTTGGTCATTTGTAAAAAAAAATATTTCACAATAAGACCAATGTGAACAGTTTCAGCTGTAGTTCACCACCTTATCGCCACGCTAAGGATGAAAGAGTTTAACTTAAACAGCTGTTTTTTTAACCTCTCCTTCATAATGCTCTAAGATATTAATGTTTCAAAAGCGAAGGACTTTGTTGTGCATTTTAGGGAAAAAGAAAAAAAAAAGCCTAAACTCAGCTTGGTTATGGAAAAAGCTGTGGAAACTGCGAACTTCATTTGGAAACTGGGTTTTATTCCAAATTAAAAAGTGAACACAGATCAGCATAAAACTCAATTTACCGCTGATGATCAATTCTTTTAAAAGCCAACATTTTTATCAATCTTTTACTGAAAGTATTTTTAGTTTGGTGGTCTGTCTAAACAAAATTAAAAAAAAACAGGTCTCCACAGATGTTTTCTAAATATGTTTGGATATTAAGTTAAAAGTCCAAACCTGAATACCAGAAATAGCTATGAACCTTTCAGATTTTTCACATGGGCAGCAGTAACTAAAAAGGTCAATAAATGTGCACATTCTTTCTTAATATATAAATATCTGGGTATCCTGGTCGATTCGCATCTCTCTTTTAAACTCCACGTGGAAAACCAAGTAAAGAAACTCAAAGTTAAACTGGGTTTCTTTTTCAGAAACGGATCATGTTTAACACTGAATGCTAGGAAACAACTTGTATCTGTGACTTTCCTTCCCTCCATTGATCCTGGCAAAAACCAATGCAGACATGTTCCTGTTTTTGATTTTCTACATCTGCCTTATACTGTAATCAGTCTGTTTTTGCTACTTCGATATTTTTGTTTTAACTTGTTAAAAAAAATCTTTATTTCTCTCTTATGTTTGTCTATTGTTGATTGTTCAAGGAACATCTACTGTTGCTGTTGTCATCATTCTCTAGTTTGTAAACAGGTCTCTCTTGTAAATGAGTCCTCGAGGCTCAATGAGATTAACCTGCCTAAATAAAGGTTGAATAATACCATTTGTAGTGGCAGGGCTTTTGACTTGGAACCCGAAGGACGCGGGTTCGCGTCCCGGCCACTACACACCTTGGGGTGTCTATGAGTGCACATCTAATTCTCCAGCTCCCCGGGCGCTTTCTATGGCTGCTCACTGCACCACCTGGTAGGTGGTTGGGTTAAATGCAGAGACGAATTTCGTCTGTGTATGGGAAACATACGCAGATGACAGGAAAAGACATTATTATTATTATTTGTTTTATAAAATAAAAACACGTGTAAATCTGTGAACTGCAAAACTGAATGGTCTTCAGGGAATAAATTTATCTAAATTTAGACCAATAGGGCCGACACATTGTGTTAGCATCATGCACAACATTCTATTGCAACTTTTCTGGATAAACAACCATTTTTATGCTTATATAATCAAGCAGACTCAAACTTATCATCCTCATCACAAACAAGTTTCATAGAAGACTTTACCACAGACTAACTGGGAAACAAGCTCTTCAGCCCAGTTAGTTTGACTCATTTAAAGCTGGGGGCAATGTGTAGGTTGGCTGTGAAAAAATATCTGATCATGGAAAAAGGAACTAACCGGAAGTGGCTACTTTTCAAAATAAAACAGCAAAACATCACGATCGATGCTGTCCCTGTGGATCAGGTGTTTTACTTACTCCACGCAGCCTCCCGGGGCAGATGCCACACGCAGACTTGGGGGCTTTGCCAATCTTCTTGGTGTACAGGTACACAATACGGTTCCCAGGAGTCCGTGACCTGCAGAGCGACATGGAGGATGACATAATCAGGTTGCTAAAACAAACTTCATCCAGTGTAAAGGAGCAGCTCACTTACAGTCTGGTTTTGTTAGAGGCCGTGTTGTAGGACAGCCTACGGCGGTAAGTGAGGCGTTGCACCATTCTGGAGCTGGAAGACAAGATTCAGTTTTAATGAACATGTTGAAGCTAACCTGCTAACGATGCTAATACAGAATTACCGGTAGGCTTATTTGACATGAATTAATATTTTAATTGTGCCGCTGTTACATTTTACAGCGACGTTCTCTGTATCTCAATTCTATAAAATGTAAATTAATCACTGTTCTCTATAAACTCGTAAATTAGTGGCCTCATATTGATAGAACAGACGGATCAAAATTCACTTTTCTGAAACTCACTAATGTACAAAATTATCACGTCATCTATAACGAATACTTGTTATAGAAATAATTTTTGCTTTGAATCGACCACAGTTGGCTTGAAGATAGAGGATTACGGCCGATTACAAATCTAATATCATGGGGAGCTAAGCAGGAACGGCCATACCTGTTTTCGCCTAAACCGGAAGAGGAAGGAAGCAGGCGGAAGTTAAACGTTAAAGAGCTGCGTGCGCATCTGCCCCCTGCTGGCCGGCTAACTTTACTACAGGATTTGTATCCTACTGCAGGAAATGCTGAATTGATAAAGCTTTTCGGATGAGAAGCGAAACATCTTCTGTTACAAATAAAGTCCAGTTGATCTTGAATTGAACGCCTTTTTGATTTATCATGTCCTGGACGACTGAGAATCTTCACCAGCATGCAGGAAATGCAGTACAGTACTGTAGTATGAAATTAAAACAAATACAAGTTGTTCAGTACTGAATATAAAGTTTGTTATAATACTGTTATAAACAAAACTTTAGAATACAAAATACCTAAAAACTTCCTTGGCCAAAATAATTAAATAATATTTAATAAAGATTAGTTTTATTTTCAATCAATCAATCAAAACTTTATTTCAGACACAAAAAAGGTCCATAAAAATACACATTAAAAAATCCATTAAAAAAAAAACCAAATAAAATAACGTAATAAAAGACAAATAACTCACTGAGTCACAAATAAATGATGGCGCCAATGATTCCACAATCTTGAAGAAAATCTCACTGCACTAAAAGCAGGATTTACTAGATTTGCAATTATATTATTGCATGACACAGACAATCTACACATGCATTTATACATAAGATTCCTGAGCACAGCAGCACATGTGGGAACAGCATTATGTACAAACAAATGGCTAGCACTGCTCCATCTAGGCACTTTGAGGAGCAGCCTCATGCCATCATTGTATGCCACATAAAGTTTATGCAGGCTACTTTTTTTGTATCTTCGCCACAGATGAGCAGTGTATAGCGAGGTACAAAAAGCTTTAAAAAGAGCTATTTTCACAGAGGATGAACACATACCAAACTTTCTGATCAGAGTATTAGCTTGTGCATATATCATACGATACTGCCTACAGATGTCACGATCATCAGAGAGGTCATCAGATATGCAATGTCCCAAATATTTGATTTCACTGCATATATTGAGGACAGCACCAGATAGAGAGCAGTCAGGGGTTATCAGATGTTTATCTGCCCTACTTCTAGCAATCATAACTTTGCTTTTCTTAGCGTTATACTTGATGTCAAAGTCATAACCAATTTTATATGAATTAAATTACATTCCATAATTGCACACAACTTTAGCACAACTCAGTAAGTGTTATCGACATAATTCATGTAAAAACAATTATAGTTTATAGCATTGTGAATTTTAAGGTCAGTAATACATTACTGACATTTAATGGGATTTTTTAGAACAAACAAAAAGACTAAATTAACCATATTTATAATATTTAAACCGTACAACACGATGATAACCACGGTCTTGTAAACTTTTTCTTCGATCTTTCCCGTCACCCTTTTATCGCAAATCACTCCTGAAACCTTTTGCCATCCACTACATCCATTTCTGTAGTTTTGTTGGTGTGGTTATCATTTTAAACTTTATTCCTGTCCATGTTAGTTTTGGTCAAAGCTTCAGAAGGACCAGAGAGTCACGTGTGGCCCCTGAGCCAGATTGCAGACCCCTGACTTAACAAGCTCAGGCCTCTCTTGTAAAAAAAGAGTCCCCGAGGCTCAGTGGGACTAAACTGTATAAATAAAGGTTGAATGAAAACGACAACAACAAAAGATAAATCATGTTTGACATTAGATGAAAAGATGAGCATGTATTTGTCCAAACTGTCCAGTAGATGGCAGTAGATAGTTTATTTGTAAGAGTGTGGAGGTGCAATTTTCAAATCACCTTTCTATTTGGTGCTTTCTTTTAAAATTTGAAAATATTATTATTATTATTATTATTATTATTATTATTATTTAGATGATTTTATTATTTGACTGAGGGAGTACAAGCCAGTGCATCTCTTGTGCCAGGCCCAAGCCCAGGTAAATGGTGAGGGTTGTGTCAGGATGGGCACCTGACGTGAAACATTTTTGCCAAAATTATCATGTGAGTTCATCTAAGGGCAGAGGAGATGGAGGAGGATGAGTCGCTGTGGCAACCCGGAAGAGGGAAAAGCCGAAAGAAAAAGATTTGGCTGATGTTGGTCTCCTTCAGAAACATTATACTGTATGGGTTTGTACTCAGTGCCTTAAATGCTGACTAAAATAATATAATTTATTCTACGCACCACCGAACAAAACTAGTCATTACCAAAAGGTCGCTTTATTGTTTCATGATGGTTACGAAACTAATTAGAAATATAAAAGACCATTTCCTCTTAATTAAAGTCAAACAAACGCTTCATTAAATGGAACTCATCATAAACAGATACAATGACAAAACCTCACAATTATTAAACAAGAAACACAAAAACACAGACTAAATAAAGCTACCACCTACAGACAAACAGTGACATTTAAGCTTTTTCTTTTCAGCCAAGATTAGCCAATAACAAACATGGGTCAGATGAACGCTTAAAGGTTTAAGTTTGTGCCAGAGCGGAAAAAAGCAACACCATGTACAGTAACAACTGAATAAATCAGTCATATTTAAAAGCTAATCGAGCTTAGGTGACATCAAAATGGCTCCAACTCAGTCAGTTTTACAGATACTGAGTAGAGTCCTACCCAACACATACTTTGAGAGCTTAGCAACATATTTGCCTACATTTTAAAACATTCACAGGTACAAAAATGGCAGCAAGGTTACCATTTGTGCTGAAACTGAGCTAAAATCTGACGTGGTAGTAGCTGAGAGTCATCCCCAACACTAACAGATAGCAAGCCATCTCGCATATTAGAACATTTAAGTTTGTCCAACAATATAATTGTTACATTTAGCTATAAACTGGTTTACCGTGCAGTGGCACTTGTTGATCTTTAATGGGCTCAGATGTTCATGAAACACTTGAATGTGATATTGGGATTATACAGGAACGGCTCTAAATTGGTTTAAATCATATCTATCTGATAGATTTTAATTTATACATGTAAATAATGAATCTTCTTCATGCACCAAAGTTAGTCATGGAGTTCCTCAAGGTTCAGTGCTTGGACAGTACTCTTTACTTTATTATATATGCTTCCATTAGTGTTATTAAACAACATGGGATACATTTTCATTGTACAAATCCCGGTTCCGCTCACCATGTGTCGTTGTGTCCTTGGGCAAGACACTTAACCCCGAGTTGCTCCCGGTAGGACTGGAAAGCACCTTGCATGGTAGTCTGCCGCTACCGGTGTATGAATGTGTGTAGCATTCAATGTGTGTAGCACTTTGAGATTTTCACTAATGAAAAGTGCGTTATAAATTGAATTCATTATTATTATTATTATTATTATTATTATTATTGTTATGCTGATGATACACAGTTATAGTTGTCCATGAAATCCAATGAATCCAATCAGCTACTTAGACTACAAGTGTGTCTTAGACATAAAAATATGAATTACCCTACATTTTCTGCCTCTGAGTACAGACAAGACTGAAGTTTTGGTTTTTGGACTTGAACATCTTAAAGTTTTCAGTCCTTCGCATTCCTTGGATGGCATTAATCTGGCCTCCAGCACTAATGTTAAAAATCTTGTTATTTTTGATCATGTCTTTTATCCCCCACATTAAAAACGTAACTAGAACCGCTTTCTTCCACCTGCGTAATATCACTAAAATTAGAAACATCTTATCTTTGCACTTTGAGATTTTCATTAATGAAAAGTGCGTTATAAATTAAATTTATTATTATTATTATCTAAAAATGATGCAGAAAAACTGGTTCATGCATTTGTCACATCTAAACTGGACTATTGCAATGTTTTATTATCTGGGTGTCCAAATATTTCTTTAAAACGTCTTCAGTTGATCCAAAATGCTGCTGCCAGAGTCTTAACTGGAGTTAGTGGGAGAGATCATGTCTCTCCAGTTTTACTTTCTCTCCACTGGCTCCCTGTCAAATCCAGAATTGAATTGAATTACTTTTGACCTACAAAGCCCTCAACAACCTAGCTCCATCGTATATTACAGATCTTATTGTTCCTTATTTTCTTAACAGAGCACTTCACTCTCAGACTGCAGGCTTACTTGCGGTTCCTAGAGTTTCCAAACGCAGAATGGGAGGAAGATCTTCCAGTTCTCAGGCTCCTCTCTTATGAAACCAACTTCCTGTTTCTGTCCATGAGGCTGACACATTGTCCAGTTTTAAAACTGGACTGAAGACTTTCCTTTTTCATAAATCCTATAGTTAGGGTCGGATTGTCATGCTGCTAGACTACTAGAGGATAAACTGACCTAATTTCCTTAAATGATTTGCTAAAATTGAATAGTTTTCATTTGATACTATGTTATTCTCAACCTGCCATTGTGTATCTGTTCCTCTCAAACCCAGCCGGTCAAAGCAGATGCTGCTTGTCCTGAGCCTGGTTCTGCTAAAGGTTTCTTCCTCATGAAGGAGTTTTTTTCCTTTCCACTGTCGCCTTCATGCTCAAGTTCTGCGATTAAGTTAAACTCAAAGCCGTCTGCTCCTCAGATAAATAATGTTAAATTATTATTTTTACATATGAATGTTTCTGTTCAGTGCCCTGAGATGACTTCTGTTGTGACTTGGTGCTGTATAAATAAACTGCAGCTAAACCTGACTGGAACTCTCAAAGGGACTGATTTAGGAAAGTCTTTTTTTGGATTATTTAAACTTTTGGTTTAGTTTTAATATTTTATTCTTCTGTTTTGATTGCAATATTTTCTTGTGGTCGTTCGTCTCTAAAAGCTTAAACTTGCACAACTGGTTTGGGTTGAGTCCAGATGTAAGTGGATCTGGGATTAACCTGTTCTCTGTCAGAATCAACATATTCTACAAAGAAGATTTGCGGCAAATCCAAGAGACGCAGCGATTCACGCACACGGAATAATCAGCAACATCTGCAGGCAGACTTCAGGTTGTGTCAGGACGTTAACTCGAGCAAATAGACTTTGCTGTTTTTCAGGTTAACAGATGTCACTTTTTAGACAACCCTTCTCCAAATAATTTAAATAATAATAATAATAATAATAATGCTAAAACGTTACACAATCCTCTCCCAGCACCTCTCCGCAGCTTCTAAATAATCTGCAGAGACTTAAACCTGCTGCTCCTGTTTAATAAATCCACCGCGATTAAAACAGGATTATAGCTCTGCTTTCGTGTTCCCAAAGTCATCGTCTCACAAGACTTTATTTTATTATATATATATACAGTATATATATATATATATTTTTTTTTTTTAACTTCTTTATTTTTCTCCTTGTTTGAGGTTTTTGCAGCATCCATCCCATTTCACAGCTACACCACTTTAAATCAGGCCTCTCAACTCAGACGACACAGAAAATATGCAGCGGTTTTCAGTTTTTGTTTTCAACCTTGATCACAGACAGTTTGTTATTTAGGTGTTCATGGGTGAGAAGCCAATAAATATTTATTCAAACTTTTAAGCATATCTGAGTGAATCTATTCCTAATTTGTTTGGATTAGATTTAATTTAGCTTTGGAGTTAAGTGCCCTTAGGATAAAGCTAATATTTAGCTCACGCACTGAACTGAAGCTCATTTGTTTGTAAAGTTGCTAAGTTGGAGTTAAATACGTGTTTGTCGCTTTGATTCCATCTGCTTTACTTGTAACGTTTGGACAGTTTTTTTGTTGTTGTATTTTTTAGTTTATTATAAAACAGTCTACCCCCATATGGAGCACGTATTTATTAGGGTTGTACATCTCTGTGTGACAGACGATTCGATTCACATCTAGATACAAAGGTTACGATTCGATTCAAAAACGATTTATTTTAAAAACGGAACGATTCGATTCGATGCAGTGTAAAAGCGGTTCGATTCGGTTCGATTCGATTAAACTTCAAATAATTCTACGTTTTAACATTTGTTGATGTACCGGTAGACAAATATTTCATTATGAAAGAAAAAGGACCACTTCTATAAATGTGACATTCTTAGAGCATTTTTAAATTTGTAAAAGTCCACATATATCATATCTAAAAGGGTGCTGTAAAGCACTGGTAAAAATAAAGTAAAAAGCCAAACAAAATAATCACATGTTAAATGTGTTTATTTTTAAACATGGACCTAAAAAGACCAGCTAAAAGAAAATTTCCTACAGAAAATACAGAAAAAATATAAAAGGCACAAATGGTTACAGCAGCATGTAATAAAATAAAAATCACTAGGAAAAAAACCCAGGAATAAGCTATAAGCACAAAGCTCCTGAGTCCTGTGCAATAACCTGTTGTGCAAATAACCTGTCACACAACCTGTAGTTTGGTAGTGATGTGCAATATAGATCATGTGCATTTTAGCTTATATTTCATTACTACCTTGAAATTGTCATGGTCTGTCTGTTTGTGCTTAATTCAGCTTTTTGTTTTGTTCAGTCTTTTGTGCTTGATCTAGTCTTCATGTTTATGTTTAATTCAGCTTCTTGTGTTCTGTCTGTTTGTGCTTAATTCAGCTTTCTGTTTTGTTTCAGTCTTTTGTGTTTCTTCATGTTTTAATTCAGGTTATTGTGTTCTGTCTGCTCGTGTTTAGTTCAGCTCTGTGTTTCTGCCCCTGTCTCACCTGTGTCTAGTTGTAATCATCACAGGTGGATGGCATGTGTAATCAGTGTGTCTGTGTATAAATTCAGCTCCTCTCAGTCTTGTCATTGTCTCGGGTTTGTCCTCCCATGGTGTCATGTTCTGCTCTCCCTCCGTGTTTCCCCTGAGTGTTCAGTAAGTACCTCTTCAGTTTAGTTTAGTTTAGTTCAGTTTAATCCAGTTTAGTTTAGTTTTATAGTTCTTGCTGCCCTGCCAGCCTTTGTTTTGTTTTATTTTTTATTGTAAATAAACACTTTAAAATTTTCCCTGAGTGTTCATCCATCCTTCTCCTGCATTTGGGTTCTACACTTCCTTCGTGCCAGCAGAACCTAACAGAAACCCGAGACCATCTACTGAACCCAGCAGGAGAATGGCTGGACCTCAAACCAGACCCAAGGGTGAGATGATTACCCTGTTTGAGTTTCTTGCCCGTGAGGCTGACAAGACTGCCCTGCGAGAGAAGGAGAGACGAGAGCGAGTGGAAGTGAAGCCTGTCATCCGGTGTGGGGGGTTCCGGACCGAACCCGTCCAGAGACGAGGTGGCCGTAGACCGGAGGTAGAAGTCCTGTCATCTCCTCTTCTGGTCGAGGAGGAGGAACAAAGGTTTCAGCTCCGGGGGAGCCGCCTGGCTATTAAGCCAGCTTCTTCTTCCACCCCACCGACTTATTGCTTGCCACACCTGCAGTGGTCTGAAGATGACGTTGAGCTGGAGGACGATCTCTGGTGTGCTCCTGTCCTCAGCTCACGCCGCCGACGCAGCAGGAAAAAGCGGCAAAGTAAGGTCGGAACCACAGACTACCAGCACCATCCATCTCCACCTCTTCTCGCTACTGCACCACGTTGCCCATCCCCACTTCACTCTTCGCCTGACTGCCCTCGCTTACCGGAGGTCCGGTACAGCACTCGCTCAGTGGAGGAGATGGAAAGTTGGAAGGCAGCCATTGTGGCACAGTATCTGCCTTCATCCTCGGCTCCTGGTCCCCAAGCAGCTACAGTCTCAGCTCCTTGTTCTTCGGCTCCTGGTTCTACCGCCGAAGATACCGCCCCTACAGCCCCAGAGGGTCCTAGCATCGTCGACACCTCTACATCGATGGAGGGTCCCAGTGCCACAGACGCCTCTACGTCTCCTGAGGGTCCCAGTGCCGCCGATGCCTCTACGTCTCCTGAGGGTCCCAGCGCCGCCGATGCCTCTACGTCTCCTGAGGGTCCCAGCGCCGCCGACGCCTCTACGTCTCCTGAGGGTCCCAGCGCCGCCGACGCCTCTACGTCTCCTGAGGGTCCCAGCGCCGCCGATGCCTCTACGTCTCCTGAGGGTCCCAGCGCCGCCGATGCCTCTACGTCTCCTGAGGGTCCCAGCGCCGCCGACGCCTCTACTTCGACAGAGGGTTCCGGTGATGCCAACGCCTCTACTTCGACGGAGGTTCCCGGCATTACCGATGCCTCTGCATCGACTCAGGGTCCCGGCGTTGCTGACGCCTCTACATCAACGGAGGGTCCTGGCACCGCCGATGTCTCTACTTCGACGGAGGGTCCCGATGCCATCGACGCCTCAACTTCACCCGATGACTCCTCGCCCGACGACTCCTCGCCCGACGACTCCTCGCCCGACGACTCCTCGCCCGACGACTCCTCGCCCGACGACTCCTCGCCTGACGACTCCTCGACTGACGACTCCTCGACTGACGACTCCTCGACTGACGACTCCTCGACGCACGACTCCTCATCTGACGACTCCTCGACGCACCCTGCCGACTCCTCGACGCCTGCGGCAGTGACCGACTCCTCGACGCCTGCGGCCGACTCCTCGACGCCTGCGGCCGACTCCTCGACGCCTGCGGCCGACTCCTCGACGCCTGCGGCCGACTCCTCGACGCCTGCGGCCGACTCCTCGGCGCCGGCGGCCGACTCCTCGGCTCCGGCGGCCGACTCCTCGGCTCCGGCGGCCGACTCCTCGGCTCCGGCGGCCGACTCCTCTGCTCCGGCGGCCGACTCCTCTGCTCCGGCGGCCGACTCCTCTGCTCCGGCGGCCGACTCCTCTGCTCCGGCGGCCGACTCCTCTGCTCCGGCGGCCGATGCTCCTGGTGATGGACGGCCTCCCGGTCGTCCGCCTGACCTGGCTCCTGGTGATGGACGGCCTCCCGGTCGTCCGCCTGACCTGGCTCCTGGTGATGGACGGCCTCCCGGTCGTCCGCCTGACCTGGCTCCTGGTGATGGACGGCCTCCCGGTCGTCCGCCTGACCTGGCTCCTGGTGATGGACGGCCCTCTGGCCGCCCCTTGACCTTCTGATTTTTTTTTTGTGTGTGTTTGGTCTTTGTGTTTAGTTCCCAGGTCTAGTCCTGTCGGTTTTTGTTTAGGTTATTCTTGCCCTCCGTCCTTGTGTTTTCCCCCGTCCTCCCACCCCGTTCTGTGTTGTGTGTTTTGGGGTCTTAGGGGACGTCGGGTGCCGTCCCTTGAGGGGGAGGTTATGTCATGGTCTGTCTGTTTGTGCTTAATTCAGCTTTTTGTTTTGTTCAGTCTTTTGTGCTTGATCTAGTCTTCATGTTTATGTTTAATTCAGCTTCTTGTGTTCTGTCTGTTTGTGCTTAATTCAGCTTTCTGTTTTGTTTCAGTCTTTTGTGTTTCTTCATGTTTTAATTCAGGTTATTGTGTTCTGTCTGCTCATGTTTAGTTCAGCTCTGTGTTTCTGCCCCTGTCTCACCTGTGTCTAGTTGTAATCATCACAGGTGGATGGCATGTGTAATCAGTGTGTCTGTGTATAAATTCAGCTCCTCTCAGTCTTGTCATTGTCTCGGGTTTGTCCTCCCATGGTGTCATGTTCTGCTCTCCCTCCGTGTTTCCCCTGAGTGTTCAGTAAGTACCTCTTCAGTTTAGTTTAGTTCAGTTTAATCCAGTTTAGTTTAGTTTTATAGTTCTTGCTGCCCTGCCAGCCTTTGTTTTGTTTTATTTTTTTTATTGTAAATAAACACTTTAAAATTTTCCCTGAGTGTTCATCCATCCTTCTCCTGCATTTGGGTTCTACACTTCCTTCGTGCCAGCAGAACCTAACAGAAATAGTTATTCACACAAATTCATCCTGCTTCACCATTAAAATTCTACCATGTTGTTTACTATTTTTCTCTTCAGAAACTTTGTAAATATTATAATTACTGTTTCACTTTTTGGTAGTTTATTTTGTACCCTCATTGCATGCTTTAGTATTTCCTGTTTGCTTGTTGTGTGTTTTTTAGCAAGTCAAAATCGTTTTTTCTCATCCTGAGCATTTCATTGTACTAAGTTAACCCTGTGTTAACCTGCATATGACAAATAAACACTTGAACTTGAACTTAATAATACAAAACATAATGCAAGAACAGTACGCCTAACAACAGCAGCACGAACATGAGTTTGTGTGAGCAGGTGGGCACGGATTAATATAAAAACATGCTCTCTTTACCTCTTGACTTCTTCACTGGCCTGGTCCCTCACAGATCTAGTTGCCATCCTCACTTCAAAGTCTTCTCCCAACAGCTCGTCCAGCGCTGACATTTTCTTCTTTTTACAAGGTGGTTCATCATCTGAAATAGAAAACATGCACCATATATTACTGGCTATGTTTGCCATGAAGTTTTTTTTACTGACTTTACCATTTTATGTAAAAATCTTCATCTGATGTTCAGAATTTATTTATGTAGGGACTCGTGTACATGTGTAAAAGATATATCATTATCATCATGATGATTATTGAACTCTTTCTGTGCATGCAGATTCTCTCATTATAGTGAATGTGTTTTATGCTGATACAATGACTGCAGCACAAGTTTAAGACAAAGTCAGCTCATTCTTGATCACAAGTTATAAAACACAAACCTGTATGCTCATCTTGGGTCTGGGGTGCATCATTGCAGACATCCAGATCTCCATTTGCAGGTTCAGTCTGCACTGGACCTCTCTGAACTGAATCCCCCGTTACCTAGAAATAAAACATGACATTACATTTAGTGTACAGTATGGTTAAATGCAGTGTAAACAATCAAAAAACAGTAGGCAGAATAAATCTAGTGACAGCAACAAAACACAGCAGACTGTAAGATGTATTTTGACAGTGTGCTGGGAGATTTACCTTGTGATGCAGGGATGTTGTTTTTGCTGATAGGCTTGTGAATGTCCTCTCTGCATCATGGCTACTGTTGTAGCTTTATGCTTCTTATTAATCTTGTATGGCTGTGGGTCATAGTCATGCAGCTTATATTATAGGTGAAGGCTGAGACAACGCAGTTCGGGTCCAACAACGTGTTTATTCTTCTGTGTAACAACAAGACTGTTCACCCATTCTGTGGGCTCATTGACAGGAGTTATCACTGCTACTGAGGAAGGGCAGGGACTTAAAACAGTGTGGAAGAGATCTTCAAGGCCTGTGTAGCTCGTGAACTATCACTGAGTTGCCCGTAAAATTTAGTGATAACGTTACCCGTCGCTTTGTGTGTGGCAGCTGCATGATCCTGCTCGTTGTTGTGAGGCTTGAAAAGTTGTTGGTCGAGGTTTGTTGTGCTACCAGTGTACTTCAGAGGTGCGCTGCATAGCTTACAAATAGCGTGGCTTTTGTCGAGTTTTCCGTCCTTCTAGTAAAACCCGAAAACGTTCCACACTTTAGATTTTTGTCTGGCTGATGTGTTGAAAATCTTTCGCGGTGACTCGCTAGCGCGCGCGGCATCCATGCTCATCCTCTTGGTGAGCTATGGCGCATGCGTGAGAATAGCTTCGCTCTCGCGTTGTTTTAGAAACGCATTGTAAACCCAGCAAGTCTCGCGATACCCGGTCCGTGTCTTTTCAACCGGTTCATCTCTGAATTTGTGGCTGGTTGCTGTCGGTTTACGTGGCTGCTACCGATGCAACCACATCGCTAGCTTGTCAAACCGGATATCCGGTCGAATCGGTTAATCTATAACAAGCCTAGTATTTATACATAAACACTGTGTTACCTGTTCTGTGCCACTAGGTGGCGACATACCGGAGAAGCAACATTTTAGTTTGGCTAAAAATCCTTCAAGTTTAACTGTAGCTTGTGTTTTTCATTTCATTTCCCTCTGCAGAGTCATAAGGCATTCCCAGGTCAGGATTTATAACTCGTACAGTAGAGCAATGCGACAGAGAGTTTATGAGAGATACCAAGAAATTTTCTCATGTCGTATTAAAAATGACTATTTCGCAAATATGAGTTTGATCATCTGTTTTTTTTAAGCGTCTAGATCTAATTAAGCTGGGAGTTAGCTTCAAATGCATCCCAGCTCGCTGAACATCCCGGAAGACCCGCTCTTCATACCCCACTCAACTGCACCGTTCTGCTGTGGTCTTTGTTTTGGGGATTCAGACGCGAGGGGAACTGCTTGTTAGCTGCTAGCAGAGATTAGCAAGCATTCAGAGACGTTAAAATGATTGACGTGTTTTCTAAGAAAAGTTGTGTGATGTGAGTTCTGGGTCTGGCTCGAGATTCTCTTTAAGTGGGACTTTCCAAGAAAACCTCGAAAAATCAGACGCCTGAACCAGCTCTGACTCTAGTAGAGCTGTCATTTCTAACCCGGGCCCAAAGCCCGGCCTGACCCGAATTCAGGGCGGTCCAGGCTATGATAATTTGCAGGATGGGCAGGCCGCTTTGATGTTGGGCTTTAAATTGCATCAGCGGATCAGCCGCAATCCAATTATATTGCAACATGGCTTGCCATACAATAACCAGCCGTGCGTTGCCATTTGACCGCACGCTGCCCGGCCTTGAAAGAGGTAAAATAAAGTTCAGTTAAGCTTCAGATGGAACTACACTGGCAGGAAGCGATCCATAGCCCAGGTGGACGTTCATTCAGCCGTTGCACTCAGCGGACACGCAGCCAACGACCCAAATAGGTGAAATCTCAAAGCAGAGATGTCAGAGCAGGGTCCATGTCTGAATAATGCAGAATGCAGGCAGAAGCAGGGATTTAATGCACTTTGACAGCCATGAAAGAACATACACCCCCTCAGCTCCGATCTTATGCCTCTTTTATTGAACCGCACGTCCGCTGACCGATAATACTTATATAAGCACTCAAAGCTTAGTTAAAAATGTCGGGGGGCGGGGGTCTGACAGTTTTTTTTTTTTTCTTTCGGCTTCTACCTTCGTCAGGGGTCGCCACAGCGAACTAGTCGCACAAAGACTTGGCAATTGTTTGTTTTTTTACGCCGGATGCCCTTCCTGACACAACCACAGACCATTGAGCTACCACAGCGCTCTGTGGGGAGCAAAGAGCTGCTATCTAGGGTGCCTGGGGGATCAGATGGTGTGGGTTAAGGGCCTTGCTCAAGGGCCCAGAGTGGGGCAGATGAGGGTGGAGATAGGTATGGCTGCTTCACTTATCCCACCCACATTTTTTATGTTGTCTGTACCAAGGCTTGAACCAGCAATCTTCCGATCACAAGCTCACCTTCTTAACCTCTGCGCCACCACTCACTGTAATTACTGTTAATTCATCTGGTTGGGTGGGGTTCGGAAATGATGGCTATGGCTGGGGCCGGGTCGGATCATATTTTTTGGGCCTGAATGCAACTCTAGACTCTAGTGACTGTAGTCCGAGCTCGTGTCTTGTATCTGCGTTCTTGGTCTCTTTTGGTCATGGTGACCAAAACTGGTGATGTTGACCAGTGTCCAGTGGTGACCAGTTCAGGGTTGGAACCATCAACTTTTCATATAGACCATTTGAAGAAGATGGTAGAAAAATAATATTTGAACAGTTTCAAGGTAAAAGCTATGTACTCTAACAATAATTAATACCTGAAAACATCATCTGAGGTGTATATTTTTATTTCAGCAAGGCTAGTGTGTTGTTCATTTTCATGGCAGTGGTGGAACATAAACCTGGACCATCCTGTGGAGATGCATTTCCACTCCAGCTTTAACTTCTCCTTCTTGCGTGGTGTCTATTGTTTCCTTCCATGGCAATGTCTGGAATGGAAATGAACCAGTAAACCTAGAGCTTTGCCATCCTCACCACAACAGACTGGAGCAACGCACTGGTTACTGCAGCTGAAGCTCTGTTTTGTCAGACTTAATGTTCCCAAACAAAAATCCAAGATATTTTAAGCTTCTCTGCAGGATCCCAATACTTCCACACACCCCTACAAACTGGCTTTACACTCAATATTGGAAAAACTTGTTTCATTATCATCAGCCTATTCACCCCCCACTGCCCCCTGCCTGGTTCCTGATAAATCCACATAGCTATGTGGGACACAAAGGCTTGGATTTAGCTCTCGGGCCAAAGTTAGGGTGGGTCGGGCCAGCATGGAAGTTTCTGCTGCTTTTGCCGCCACACAGACATCAGACAAATCAAAACAACTGCCGCCATCGCCCCCTCGAACACCACCACCCCCTTCCTCCCCAACAGCAACCCCTTTGATGGGCAACCAGTCATCACTTTTATGCTGGAAATGCAGCCAGATCAGGAGAAGCCGATGATGCGGCAGAGAGGAGAGCGAACCATTGTTGAAAAAGAGCTGACAGCTTGGATGGGATCTCGTTTGATAGGCAAATATATTGAATGATCTAATCTGAAGAGCTGGGTCACCAGATTCTGATGGGTACTGCTCAGACAGACTGACACAGCTGAACAGGCCATTTAAAGTGATAGAACGGGACTTGGATCAGCCCTGGCTTTTGATTTTAAATGTTATTCAATGTTCCTGTCTAACATGGATAAAGTGTACAAGCAGAACAAAACAATTTGGAGACGGATTTATGATAAAGGTGTAGATTTATCATAAAGGTGTATGGATGCATCCATAATTTTACCAGTTGCAAAAATATGTGTGCACATGTGCTTTATTTATTTATTTATTTGTTTGTTTATTGAAACGAAACTTAAGTATCTGAAAACCATTCATCTGTGCACACGTCTAATTTCCACCTCCATGTGACATCAATTCCTATGTAGTTACTTTAAAGGGAAGAGGAACATTCCAGATTACCAATTTATCTTGGAGTCTCCGGGGTGGTGTCTTAGAAAGGGCTCCTTCCAGGATTCTGTGCTCCTGAAAGACTTCATTGCTGATACTGGCAATGAGACCTGGAGTGGTATGACTGGGAGGAACAGCTTTCCCTGATCTGACTGTGAGTGGTGTTGGACGTTAGGCATAGGCTGTTCATAACCAACACTATGACTGAGCAATGGGTATGCCAAAAGTGTACTTTGTACCTAGCAGGCCACCTTGGGCCAAAGGCCAATGATTAGTTTTGTAATTATATCATCGGACCTGCAACCCTTTATCCTGAAAAGTTGGATAGAGAGAAGCAGACCACCACCATCTGGTTGTGATTTGGAATAGGCATAGTGGGGAGGGGGTCCTGCCCCAAATGGGGGAGTTTTAGTATCTCGGGGTCTTGTTCACGAATGAGGAAAAACTGGAGCGTGAGATCGATAGGCGGATAGGTGCAGCGTCCGCAGTGAAGCGGGCGCTGTACCGGTCTGTCGTGGTGAAGAGAGAGCTGAGTCAAAAGGCAAAGCTCTCAATTTACCGATCGATCTACGTTCCCACCCTCATCTATGGTCATGAGCTTTGGGTTGTGACCGAAAGAACGAGATCTCGGATACAAGCGGCTGAAATGAGTTTTCTCCGCAGGGTGTCTGGACTCTCCCTTAGAGATAGGGTGACGCCAAAATTACACTACTTGCGGTCCGCTCCGCTCCGCAGGTCGCAGCTGAGCGTCTCAAACTCCAGTTTCCACTTCCTCCGCTCCGCTCAGGTCCGCCTGGATGCGCTGCTCCGAGACGCATGCGCAGGATTTGCGAGATCGCGCGATAAATCAAGTGATAAATAAGTAAGTCAGAACAAAACAATTCATTCGGTGGAAGAAGGAGAACAACAGTAGAGACTGCTGCCTTGATCTTCTCTCGTAAATGAGCGACAGGACATGGTTTGAGCAACAGGAAGTGAGGTATTACATTTTCAGAATAAAATACTTTATTTATTTATTTCTTGTATTGCGTTTGTAGGCGTAGTCATAAATGATAGTTTGAAAGCATTTTTGTACAAATAAATCCGTATAGAGCTAGGATTAGTCCGCCCGTGGTGATTTTATTTTGTAAATACGGAAGTTGTGCTCGTTCCTTTTCCTGTTGGTGCGACGTAATCTTCAAAAGTTGACTCCGCACAGCTCCGGCGTCCGGCAGAAATACAGGTAGTCCCCGACTTACGAGCGCTCTGACCTACGAGGTTCCGGACTTACGAGCTGGCGAATTTTTGGAAAAAACGCAAAAAATACCGAGTTTTTCTGTGTTTTTTCACCACAGTTCGTTAGCTAAACATGTGGACACACGTTTCCGATCATTTTTATGCACTCGTAAGCAGTTTTTCGATGAAAAACGAGTGTTTGTAGTCGCGCTAGCAAAACCGTTCCAACTTACGAGCGAAATTCCGGACTTACGAGACACGTGGCGGCCGTTCCAAGTTACGAATTTTCGCTTTACGAGCGCCTCGGAGGAACGGAACTCGCTCGTAAGTCGGGGACTACCTGTAGAAAAATTTCTAATTTTGACGGACTGCCGTCCGCTCTCCGCTGCTCGCCGCCACCGTGCGGAGCCAGTGTAAACTCTGTCATTGATTATAATGGGTGCGTATTTGCTGCGGAGGTCGGACCGGAGCGGGGCGGAGCCGCAACGCGTGTGGTGTAATTTTGGCATGAGAAGCTCAGTCATCTGGGAGGGACTCGGAGTAGAGCCGCTGCTTCTCCACATCGAGAGGAGCCAGTTGAGGTGGCTCGGGCATCTGGTTAGGATGCCTCCTGGACGCCTCCCTGGTGAGGTGTTCCGGGCATGTCCCACCGGGAGGAGACCCAGAGGAAGACCCAGGACACGCTGGAGGGACTATGTTTCTCGGCTGGCCTGGGAACGCCTTGGGATTCCCCCAGAGGAGCTGCTCCAAGTGGCTGGGGAGAGGGAAGTCTGGGCCTCCTTACTTAGGCTGCTACCCCCGCGACCCGACCCCGGATAAGTGGAAGACAATGGATGGATGGATGGATGGATGGATAGTAGGAGTCTGCCAAACAGTTACAGTTAACTCAAACGACTGATGAGGGTAAACTGAGAACCTTTGGATCTTCAACTTGTAATCTGACATCAATGCAAATGTTTGTACAACAACTTTCACATGAAACAATTTGACAATTTTGAAATTTGGGTTTCAAGAGGGTGACAATCCATTTGGTCTTGATCCTTTTTCATCTAGCCATCAGCATGTCTATCCAGTCAGAATTAAACTTTATTTCTCCAAAACTGGGTTGTTCTAAGACAGAGATGTCCAATCCTGGTCCTCAATGGACACTATCTTGTTTCCTTGCTCCAACACATTGGATTCAGTGATTAAATTACCTCTTCATGTTCTATAGAAACCTGTTAATCACCCATTCTTTCAAATCAAATGGAGCAGAGAAACATGTAAAAAAATGAAGGATAGTAACCTTCAATGGAAAGGGACACCCCTTGTAAGGTTTTAATGGAATACCCAGAGAGTATGGACTGAAAAGAAAAAAACTTAAAGATTGGGTAAAATTAATAGTGTTCGTTATGTTATGGATTGTTGAAGGATCAGGGTAACCAGTGGTTTCAGTAAGTGAAAGAAGACATCCGGGGTCAGTCCCAGGTTGGGGTAGGCAAGTGGTTGGAAGGCAAAAGAGACAGGTGAGGAGGTCACAAGGAAGCTCAGGCCATACAGGGAGAGTCCAGGGACAGATAGGAGTTAATGCTGAAACATGCAAGAACACAAGGTAAGTCTTATCTTTCACAGGATAATGCAAAAGTGGCTAGAGGCACACCGGTAGGCATGTAATGCTCCAGCAGCAAAGGAAGGCATGTTGCAGTCTTTTGTACTCCTGCAGTTCATCAAGGAGATGGTCCACAGGTGCGGCTTGTTGGCACCATCTTGTTACTGCAGGATGTTGAGAGAACTGAACTCCCTCACCCCTGTTCTAAGAGATATCTGCATCCATCCATCCATTATCTTTACCTGTTTCTTCCTTTTTGGGTTGTGGGGGTCACTGGTGCCCATGTCCAGCCATCACTGTGCGAGAGGGGGGGGTACACCCTGGACAGGTCTCCAGTCCATCACAGGGACACAGAGACAAACGAGACAAACAACCATTCACTCTCTCACTCACACCTAGAGACAATTTAGTTACCAATCAGCCTATTGTGGTCTGTGAGAGGAAACAGGAGTACCCGGAGAAAACCCACTCATGTACGGAAAGAACATGCAAACTCCACCCGGAAAGGCCACCGGACCGGGATTTGAACCGCGGCGACCTGCTCGTTGAGAGGCAGCAACTCTACCAACTGCGCTACCATGCTATCTGCAACAGATATGAGTTGTTCATAACCTTTTCACAGGACCCCACATCAAATAGGTCTGAACAACATTTTTAAGGGACAGATGATTCAGTGTCAAAAACAATTCCTCCAGCCTAGTCGTTTTTCTGTTCTTCCAATCACTGATACAGTCTATTTATAGTTTCCACATCGTCAATTGGCGAGAAAACCCAGCAGTATGAAACCTTTACCACTCTGTGTAGTGAATGTATTACAGTACCGTAATCAAATTCAACTGCTGAGCAAAACAACAACTAGCCTCTTGGGGCTTTGGAGTTTGGCAACACTTGCAGTATTTCTACAAAGTGCGTAAGGGGGAAAATCAGCTATTCTGCTTATCCTTACCATGGGAGATTTACAGGCTGTAAGATGTTCTGTTTACAATTACAAAGAGAAAAGGGTCATTGCAATAAAGACAGAGAAATGTGCAGTGTACAATACAACACACGTAAACTAATCGCCTATTGAAGACACAAGATTGGTTAGTTTACATATAAAGTACTGATAGACTAAACCACAGGGCCACCAAATAAGACTACAGTATTGATGATGTGATGTAATACAAGTGAATACTTTCGACCTCTGTGATTCCTGTTAGGTAACAAGAAGCTATTGATGTGTAAAGGATAAAGGCAGGAAAGGCAAAAATCAATGAGGTCAGGAATCATGTATTAGTCTAAAACATGAGGTACTTGTTGTCAACATAGACTTTTTCATATTCTGTACAGACTGCACATCTGTTCCCATCCAACAGGGTTCAACCAGTTTTATATGGAGTGGTTAGAGGTTATTTGACAATAGAGAAAATGAGTCAAAGGATCTTCGGATGGCTGTGTCAGCTGATGTGTCCAAGTGTGACCTTTACTTTTTCATTTTAGATTTTGACCTGTAAAAATACCAAACATGGTTTGATATCTTAAAAAATCACAGGGTACTAACCCATCCTCATTCTACTGACTTGGTATGTGGGTCGATGCCAGGGCCACAGCCCTCCTGTGAAGCTAAAAGCGTTACCTGTTGTGCTTATTTGGTGAAAACATAAATAATAAAACAACGTTCCTTGAAGAAAGGCATATTGCCTGTTGGTTTTCACATCAAACTTTTAAACAAAGTTCTCACAAGATGTATTACTGCTCAGAGTATGACTTCAATATCCGCAAAACGCGTTACGTTTTTCTGCTGTCGCTCAAGGCGGACGCATTTTCTCTCCCTCCCCTGTTCTCCTCTTCCTCCTGCTTTTTTGCTCTCTGTCCGTGTTTTGGCGCTCCTGATACACATCTTACGACCGAAAAATACTATTATGGATCTGGTGAGCTGGACTTTCAACGCAATCGACAAAATATTTTCAACAAAATGACAGGGTCCTGGAGAGCACTCATGTCCCACTGAGACTCAAGTTGCAGGATACGTCATGGAGCCGTGGGGAGTGTGGGAGCTAATGTGTCTTTCCGTTCTGTCTCAAGAGGATGCCGAAGACGTTTATATAATTGGATTCATGACAGAAGGGTTTCTACTTTTTGGCATCGGTGGGTTCCTATGTTAACGACTTTTGAGGAAGACATTGGCAGCAGTTTCGGCCATGACAAAACTGCCAAGTCTGTAGGAAGTTTTGGTTCATGCTACGAGTACTCAAAATCAGCTGATTCACGAGCTAAACCACAAGATGGAAATGATTTGTGAGAGTCGCATGCCACCTGCGGCTTCTAGGACTTGCCAGCATGTTGGAGACAACCTTGAAGGTGGTTCCTTGCACCGATCAGTGGAATGCCCATAAATCTGGCCATTTTGCATCGAAAGTACCAGCAGGACTCAAGGCTGGCAAGAAAAAAAAACAGTCTGCCTGAAGAAATCAACAATTGTGGCTTATCTGAATTTGACTTCCCCATTTGGCCTCGAAAGCAGGCCGACTATGACATTTCTCCTGGGACATGGGTAAA
>JBBPBX010038507.1:0-30359 GCA_038048925.1 Garcialebias charrua
AGCAGCATAATATGAAGTATCCGAAACAATCTGAAATAAAAAAAAATCTGAAATAAGTAGAAATAAGCAAAATAAAGTTGAAATTATCTGAAAAAAGCTGAAATTGGCCAAAAACAGCTGAACAACAGCTAAAACAAGCAGAAATAATCTGAAATTACCAGAAGGAAGTTGGGAGAGCATGGTTATGCTGATTTAGGCTGAAAAAAGTTGGATTGATTAAAAAAAAATGTTGAAATAGCTGAAAAAGCTGAAATTTGCATAAAACAGCTAAATAGTAGCTAAAATAAGCAGAAATAATCTGAAATTACCAGAAGGAAGTTGGTAGAGCATGGTTTTGCTGAATTAGGCTGAAAAAAGTTGGATTGATTTTAAAAAATTGTTGAAATAGCTGAAAAAGCTGAAATTTGCATAAAACAGCTAAATAGTAGCTAAAGTAGCAAAAATATGTTAATCTTTGAAAAATTTGCTGAAAGGAGCATAATGATCTGAAATTAGCAGAAATAAGTCAGTAGATGTACAAAAATGTTGAAGTAAGCTGCATTAGGCTGAAAAGAGTGCAACACAGTTCAAGAAACAGCTGAAATCAGCTGAAAGTAGCTGAAATATTTTTTTTAAATGTACAAGGTAGCTGAAGGAAGCCGAGCTGGTCCAAAATGTGAAAAAAGTAGTGAAATATTGTAATGAGTTCCAAAGATATCAAGGATGTAAAATGAGCTCCATTCATTTTCAATGGGAAAAAAGTGGCCGAAAAAGCTGAATATTTCAAAAAGCTGAAGTTGCATCAATACCAAAAGTCATAGCATGCGTGTCCTAAATGAGCTGAACATTTTGATATATGAATTGTTGAAATAGCACAAAAACTGTAGGAGGAGTAGCGTGCCAAAAAACGTACGGAGTGAAGATAGTAACTGCTCGAAATAATAATAAATATAAACACAATCACTATAGTGTGAATGCCTATGTGGCATTCACACAATAAATATAAACAGAATCACTATAGTGTGAATGCCTATGTGGCATTCACACAATAAATATAAACACAATCACTATAGTGTGAATGCCTATGTGGCATTCACACAACTAGATTGCATTTCCTGAGAAAATGCATGTGTGAATGCCAAAATGGCCGCTTCACCCAACTTGCATGTTCAATCAAAATGGCCGCTTTACCTAATGTGCTTATTAAATCAAAATGGCTAACTTGTCTACTTAAATTGTAGAACCAAAATGGTAACAATACATGCATTGACTTACTTCGCAAGGCAATTAACTGCCTTGTATATTGAACCAAAATGGCCACTTCACCTAATTTGCATATTCAATCAAAATGGCCGTTTCACCTAATGCATGATAAAGAATGTCCATAGCTACAACCTCACCAAATTTCGGCTCTCTATGAATAAATATGGCTGATTTAAAGCCATTTGAAAGTAGCGTTGGTGGCCATCTTGGATTTTACAGTATTTTTAATGTTTTGCTTTGTCGGCCATCTTGGATTTTTGATTTGGATTCCGTACATGATAGAGGATTCCCTCAGCTACAACCTCACCAAATTTCGGCTCTCTATGTATAATGATGGCTGAGTTAAAGCCATTTGAAAGTAGCGTTGGTGGCCATCTTGGATTTTACAGTATTTTTAATGTTTTGCTTTGTCGGCCATCTTGGATTTTTGATTTGGATTCCGTACATGATAGAGGATTCCCTCAGCTACAACCTCACCAAATTTCAGCTCTCTATGAATAAAGATGGCTGAGTTAAAGCCATTTGAATGTAGCGTTGGCGGCCATCTTGGATTTTTACAGTTTTTTAATGTTTTACTTTGTCGGCCATCTTGGATTTTTGATTTGGATTCCGTACATGATAGATAATGTCCTCAGCTACAACCTCACCAAATTTCGACTCTCTGTGTATAATGATGGCTGAGTTAAAGCCATTTGAAAGTAGCGTTGGCGGCCATCTTGGATTTTTGATTTTGATATTGCATTTGATAGGAAACATTCTCAGCTATCACTACACCAAGTTTCAGCTCAATATCACTAAAATTGACCATTTTATGGTATTTTTACTTTTTTGCATTGTCGGCCATCTTGGATTTTTTTTTGGATTCCGTACATGATAGATAATGTCCTCAGCTACAACCTCACCAAATTTCAGCTCTCTATGTATAAAGATGGTCGAGTTATAACCATTTGAAAGTAGCGTTGGCGGCCATCAGCTGAAATTGGTCAAAAACAGCTGAATATTATCTAAAATAGCAGAAATAAGCTTAAATTAGCAGCAGGATTTAGTACGAGCTTAATTGGGAATAATCTGAAACATCTTAAACAATCTGAAATCTGAAATAATCTGAAATAAGCAAAAAAAAGTGGAAACTATCTGAAAAAAGCTAAAGATAGCATAAACAGCTGAATATTATCTAAAATAGCAGAAATAAGCTTAAATTATCTGAAGTAATTAGAAATAGCATAATTGTGAATAATCTGAAATATCTGAAACAATCTGAAATCTGAAAAAATCTGAACTAAGCAGAAATAAGCAAAATAAAGTTGAAATTATCTGAAAAAAGCTTAAGATAGCAAAAACAGCTGAATATTATCTGAAATAGCAGAAAGAAGCTTAAAAGTCTTAGAAATTAGTAGAGAGAGTACAGTTTTGCAGAATTATGCTGGAAAAAGTTGAAATGAGTTCAAATAATGTAAAATTTGTTGAAACAAGCCTAAATTAGCATTAAAACAGCTTAATAGTAGCTAAAATATCAGAAGAAGCTGAAACTAGCAGAAATAAGCATAAAGCAGCATCATCTGAATATTGTAAAATATCTGAAACAATCTGAAATCTGAAAACATCTGAACTAAGCAAAAATAAGCAAAATAAAGTTGAAATTATCTGAAAAAAGCTTAAGATAGCAAAAACAGCTGAATATTATCTGAAATAGCAGAAAGAAGCTTAAATGTCTTAGAAATTAGTAGAGAGAGTAAATTTTTGTAGAATTAGGCTGGAAAAAGTTGAAATGAGTTCAAATAATGTAAAATGTGTTGAAACAAGCCTAAATTAGCATAAAAACAGCTTAATAGTAGCTAAAATAGCAGAAGAAGCTGAAACTAGCAGAAATAAGCACAAAGCAGCATAATATGAAGTATCTGAAACAATCTGAAATTGAAAAAAATCTGAAATAAGTAGAAATAAGCAAAATAAAGTTGAAAATATCTGAATAAAGCTGAAATTGGCCAAAAACAGCTGAACAACAGCTAAAACAAGCAGAAACAATCTTAAATTACCAGAAAGAAGTTGGTAGAGCATGGTTTTGCTGAATTAGGCTGAAAAAAGTTGGATTGATTAAAAAAAATTGTTGAAATAGCTGAAAAAGCTGAAATTTGCATAAAACAGCTAAATAGTAGCTAAAATAAGCAGAAATAATCTGAAATTACCAGAAGGAAGTTGGTAGAGCATGGTTTTGCTGAATTAGGCTGAAAAAAGTTGGATTGATTTAAAAAAATTGTTGAAATAGCTGAAAAAGCTGAAATTTGCATAAAACAGCTAAATAGTAGCTAAAGTAGCAAAAATATGTTAATCTTTGAAAAATTTGCTGAAAGGAGCATAATGATCTGAAATTAGCAGAAATAAGTCAGTAGATGTACAAAAATGTTGAAGTAAGCTGCATTAGGCTGAAAAGAGTGCAACACAGTTCAAGAAACAGCTGAAATCAGCTGAAAGTAGCTGAAATATTTTTTTTAAATGTACAAGGTAGCTGAAGGAAGCCGAGCTGGTCCAAAATGTGAAAAAAGTAGTGAAATATTGTAATGAGTTCCAAAGATATCAAGGATGTAAAATGAGCTCCATTCATTTTCAATGGGAAAAAAGTGGCCGAAAAAGCTGAATATTTCAAAAAGCTGAAGTTGCATCAATACCAAAAGTCATAGCCGGAGTGTCCTCAATGAGCTGAACATTTTGATATATGAATTGTTGAAATAGCACAAAAACTGTAGGAGGAGTAGCGTGCCGAAAAACGTACGGATGGAAGATAGTAACCGGAATAATAAGTTGAATAAATATAAACACAATCACTATAGTGTGAATGCCTATGTGGCATTCACACAACTAGAAAAACCGCATTTCCTGCGAAAATGCACGTGTGAATGCCTCAGCGCCGCTCCGCCCTTCTCGCGGCGACCGCGGGAAGTCGAGCTGGTCCACCCTGAAACACTCTCATGCCTTTCCCATGCTCGTTCGGCACCCAATGCGTGCACCCAATTTGGTCCACATTCCAAAATGGCCGCCTTCCCATTTTTCGTACAACGTTGACGCCAGAGGGTTTTCTGTGCGTCTTGGTGAATTGGACAAGTGTACCAAATTTCATGATCCTACGTGAAACTAAGGCCAATGCGGAGGGTAGTTTGAAATTTTCTAGGTGGCGCTCTTGAGCCGTTTCTTTTGAAATTTTGGTCACGCCCCCAAAATATGTAATCGTTCACCAGTCCTGATGAGTCTGCCAATTTTGGTGAGTTTTGGGATATGACAAAGCCCCCAAAATGCCATTTCATTTTAGCGCCATTCATTTTCAATGGGATAAAAATGGCCGAAAAGTTCGCCTTTCCTTTCATCGTACAACGTTGGTGCCAGAGGGTTTTCTGTGCGCCTTGGTGAATCGGGGAGGTGTACCAAATTTCATGATCCTACGTGAAACTAAGGCCAATGCGGAGGGTAGTTTGAAATATTCTAGGTGGCGCTCTTGAGCCGTTTCTGTTGCAATTTTGGCCACGCCCCCAAAATATGTAATCGTTCACCAGTCCTGATGAGTCCGCCAATTTTGGTGAGTTTTGGGATATGAAAAAGCCCCCAAAATGCTATTTCATTTTAGCTCCATTCATTTTCAATGGGATAAAAATGGCCGAAAAGGTCGCCTTTCCTTTCATCGCACAACGTTGGTGCCAGAGGGTTTTCTGTGCGCCTTGGTGAATCGGGGAGGTGTACCAAATTTCATGATCCTACGTGAAACTAAGGCCAATGCGGAGGGTAGTTTGAAATATTCTAGGTGGCGCTCTTGAGCCCTTTCTGTTGCAATTTTGGCCACGCCCCCAAAATATGTAATCGTTCACCAGTCCTGACGAGTCTGCCAAATTTGGTGAGTTTTGGGATATGATAAAGCTCCCAAAAGGCCAAACGTATTGTGACGGCGTTACGTCTGATTCGCCACATCGCCACGCCCACATGCTCCACCCAAAACAACCAGTCGTGGAAAGCTTGTTACAGCAACATGTCTTCGGTCACTGGACAGACCGTCACGCTGATTAGGTAACAGGTGTCCGATCGGGATGTTCAATGTACAACTGTACACTTCCTGTTGTGAGGGGGCGTGGCTTAATTATTGTCATGATTTGACCATTCAGTATTGCAGGGGACCGGATGTGGGTCAATCACTGAAGGTTTGATGTATTAGACTGTTTTCGTGTAGGTGCTATTAGTGTTTCGTTTGTGACGGCGTGACGGCTGATTCGCCACATCGCCACGCCCACATGCTCCACCCAAAACGGTCAGTGTTGGAAAGCTTGTTACAGCAACATGTCTTTGGTCACTGGACAGACCGTCCCGCTGATTAGGTAACAGGTGTCCGATCGGGACGTTCAATGTATAACTGTACACTTCCTGTTGTGAGGGGGCGTGGCTTAATTAATGTCATGATTTGACCATTCAGTATTGTAAGGGACCGGTTGTGGGTCAATCACTGAAGGTTTGATGTATTAGACGGTTTTCGTGTAGGTGCTATTAGTGTTTCGTTTTTCATGGCGAGATGCCTAATTTTGAGGCCAGGCCACGCCCCTTCAGCATATATGAAAACGTGAGGTTTTGATCATTTTTTACTCCCCCATGTCTGAGTGATGAGTCTGCCAAATTTGGTGAGATTTAGGATATGATAAAGCCCCCAACATGCCATTTCATTTTAGCTCCATTCATTTTCAATGGGAAAAAAATGGCCGAAAAGGCTAAATAATTCAAAAAGCTAAAGTTGCAGCATTACCAAAAGTCATAGCCGGATTGTCCTGAACGAGCTGGACATTTTGATATATGAATTGTTGAAATGGCACCAAAACTGTGCGAGTAGTTACATGCCAAAAAACGTACGGAATGAAGATAGTAACATCTATAAATATAAACACAATCTCTATAGTGTGAATGCCTGGATGGAATACACACAAATATAAACACAATCTCTATAGTGTGAATGCCTTGTTGGCATTCACACAAATATAAACACAATCTCTATAGTGTGAATGCCTTGTTGGCATTCACACAACTAGAAAAACCGCATTTCCTGCGAAAATGCACGTGTGAATGCCTTAGCGCCGCTCCGCCCTTCTCGCGGCGACCGCGGGAAGTCGAGCTGGTCCACCCCGAAACACTCTCGTGCCTTTCCCGTACCCGTTCGGCACCTAGTGCGTGCACTCAATTTGGTCCACATTCCAAAATGGCCGCCTTCCCATTTATCGTACAACGTTGACGCCAGAGGGTTTTCTGTGCGTCTTGGTGAATTGGACAAGTGTACCAAATTTCATGATCCTACGTGAAACTAAGGCCAATGCGGAGGGTAGTTTGAAATTTTCTAGGTGGCGCTCTTGAGCCCTTTCTGTTGCAATTTTGGCCACGCCCCCAAAATATGTAATTTTTCACCAGTCCTGACGAGTCTGCCAAATTTGGTGAGTTTTGGGATATGATAAAGCTCCCAAAAGGCCAAACGTATTGTGACGGCGTTACGTCTGATTCGCCACATCGCCACGCCCACATGCTCCACCCAAAACAACCAGTCGTGGAAAGCTTGTTACAGCAACATGTCTTCGGTCACTGGACAGACCGTCACGCTGATTAGGTAACAGGTGTCCGATCGGGATGTTCAATGTACAACTGTACACTTCCTGTTGTGAGGGGGCGTGGCTTAATTATTGTCATGATTTGACCATTCAGTATTGCAGGGGACCGGATGTGGGTCAATCACTGAAGGTTTGATGTATTAGACTGTTTTCGTGTAGGTGCTATTAGTGTTTCGTTTGTGACGGCGTGACGGCTGATTCGCCACATCGCCACGCCCACATGCTCCACCCAAAACGGTCAGTGTTGGAAAGCTTGTTACAGCAACATGTCTTCGGTCACTGGACAGACCGTCCCGCTGATTAGGTAACAGGTGTCCGATCGGGACGTTCAATGTATAACTGTACACTTCCTGTTGTGAGGGGGCGTGGCTTAATTAATGTCATGATTTGACCATTCAGTATTGCAGGGGAGTGGTTGTGGGTCAATCACTGAAGGTTTGATGTATTAGACGGTTTTCGTGTAGGTGCTATTAGTGTTTCGTTTTTCATGGCGAGATGCCTAACTTTGAGGCCAGGCCACGCCCCTTCAGCATATATGAAAATGCGAGGTTTTGATCATTTGTTACTCCTGCATGTCTGAGTGATGAGTCTGCCAAATTTGGTGAGTTTTAGGGTATGATAAAGCCCCCAAAAGACCATTTCATTTTAGCTCCATTCATTTTCAATGGGAAAAAAATGGCCGAAAAGGCTTAATATTTCAAAAAGCGCAACTTGCAGCATTACCAAAAGTCATAGCTGGATTGTCCTGAACGAGCTGAACATTTTGATATATGAATCGTTGAAATGGCACAAATACTCTAGGAGGAGTAGCACGCCAAAAAACGTACGGACGGAAGATAGTAACTATAACTAGAAAAACCGCATTTCCTGCGAAAATGCACGTGTGAATGCCTTAGCGCCGCTCCGCCCTTCTCGCGGCGACCGCGGGAAGTCGAGCTAGTCCACCCTGAAACGCTCTCGTGCCTTTCCCGTACCCGTTCTGCACTCAACGCGTGCACCCGATTTGGTCCACATTCCAAAATGGCCGCCTTCCCGTTTATCGTACAACGTTGACGCCAGAGGGTTTTCTGTGCGTCTTGATGAATTGGACAAGTGTACCAAATTTCATGATCCTACGTGAAACTAAGGCCAAAGCGGAGGGTAGTTTGAATTATTCTAGGTGGCGCTCTTGAGCCGTTTCTTTTGTAATTTTGGCCACGCCCCCAAAATATGTAATTTTTCACCAGTCCCGATGAGTCTGCCAAATTTGGTGAGTTTTGGGATATGATAAAGCCCCCAAAATGCCAAACGTATTGTGACGGCGTTACGTCTGATTCGCCACATCGCCACGCCCACATGCTCCACCCAAAACGGTCAGTGTTGGAAAGCTTGTTACAGCAACATGTCTTTGGTCACTGGACAGGCCGTCACGCTGATTAGGTAACAGGTGTCCGATCGGGACGTTCAATGTACAACTGTACACTTCCTGTTGTGAGGGGGCGTGGCTTAATTAATGTCATGATTTGACCATTCAGTATTGCAGGGGACCGGATGTGGGTCAATCACTGAAGGTTTGATGTATTAGACAGTTTTCGTGTAGGTGCTATTAGTGTTTCGTTTGTGACGGCGTTACGTCCGATTCGCCACATCGCCACGCCCACATGCTCCACCCAAAACGGTCAGTGTTGGAAAGCTTGTTACAGCAACATGTCTTCGGTCACTGGACAGACCGTCACGCTGATTAGGTAACATGTGTCCGATCGGGACGTTCAATGTACAACTGTACACTTCCTGTTGTGAGGGGGCGTGGCTTAATTAATGTCATGATTTGACCATTCAGTATTGCAGGGGACTGGTTGTGGGTCAATCACTGAAGGTTTGATGTATTAGACGGTTTTCGTGTAGGTGCTATTAGTGTTTCGTTTTTCATGGCGAGATAGCTAACTTTGAGGACAGGCCACGCCCCTTCAGCATATATGAAAACATGAGGTTTTGATCATTTTTTACTCCCCCATGTCTGAGTGATGAGTCTGCCAAATTTGGTGAGATTTAGGATATGATAAATCCTCCAAAAGGCCATTTCATTTTAGCTCCATTCATTTTCAATGGGAAAAAAATGGCCGAAAAGGCTTAATATTTCAAAAAGCGAAAGTTGCAACATTACCAAAAGTCATAGCTGGATTGTCCTGAACGAGCTGAACATTTTGATATATGAATTGTTGAAATGGCACGAAAACTGTAGGAGGAGTAGGACGCCAAAAAACGTACGGATGGAAGATAGTAACATCTATAAAGAATAATAATAAATATAAACACAATCTCTATAGTGTGAATGCCTTGTTGGCATTCACACAAATATAAACACAATCTCTATAGTGTGAATGCCTTGTTGGCATTCACACAAATATAAACACAATCTCTATAGTGTGAATGCCTTGTTGGCATTCACACAAATATAAACACAATCTCTATAGTGTGAATGCCTTGTTGGCATTCACACAATAATAAATATAAACACAATCTCTATAGTGTGAATGCCTTGTTGGCAATGCCTTGTTGTTGCATTCAATGCACCCAATTTGGTCCACATTCCAAAATGGCCGCCTTCCCATTTATCGTACAACGTTGACGCCAGAGGGTTTTCTGTGCGTCTTGGTGAATTGGACAAGTGTACCAAATTTCATGATCCTACGTGAAACTAAGGCCAATGCGGAGGGTAGTTTGAAATTTTCTAGGTGGCGCTCTTGAGCCGTTTCTTTTGAAATTTTGGCCACGCCCCCAAAATATGTAATCGTTCACCAGTCCTGATGAGTCTGCCAATTTTGGTGAGTTTTGGGATATGACAAAGCCCCCAAAATGCCATTTCATTTTAGCGCCATTCATTTTCAATGGGATAAAAATGGCCGAAAAGGTCGCCTTTCCTTTCATCGTACAACGTTGGTGCCAGAGGGTTTTCTGTGCGCCTTGGTGAATCGGGGAGGTGTACCAAATTTCATGATCCTACGTGAAACTAAGGCCAATGCGGAGGGTAATTTGAAATATTCTAGGTGGCGCTCTTGAGCCCTTTCTGTTGCAATTTTGGCCACGCCCCCAAAATATGTAATTTTTCACCAGTCCTGACGAGTCTGCCAAATTTGGTGAGTTTTGGGATATGATAAAGCTCCCAAAAGGCCAAACGTATTGTGACGGCGTTACGTCTGATTCGCCACATCGCCACGCCCACATGCTCCACCCAAAACAACCAGTCGTGGAAAGCTTGTTACAGCAACATGTCTTCGGTCACTGGACAGACCGTCACGCTGATTAGGTAACAGGTGTCCGATCGGGACGTTCAATGTACAACTGTACACTTCCTGTTGTGAGGGGGCGTGGCTTAATTAATGTCATGATTTGACCATTCAGTATTGCAGGGGACTGGTTGTGGGTCAATCACTGAAGGTTTGATGTATTAGACAGTTTTCGTGTAGGTGCTATTAGTGTTTCGTTTTTCATGGCGAGATACCTAACTTTGAGGCCAGGCCACGCCCCTTCATCATATATGAAAACATGAGGTTTTGATCATTTTTTACTCCCCCATGTCTGAGTGATGAGTCTGCCAAATTTGGTGAGATTTAGGATATGATAAAGCCCCCAAACGGCCATTTCATTTTAGCTCCATTCATTTTCAATGGGAAAAAGATGGCCGAAAAGGCTGAATATCTCAAAAAGCTAAAGTTGCAGCATTACCAAAAGTCATAGCCGGATTGTCCTAAATGAGCTGAACATTTTGATATATGAATTGTTGAAATCGCACCAAAACTGTGCGAGTAGTTACATGCCAAAAAACGTACGGAATGAAGATAGTAACATCTATAAACTGTAGATAATAATAACTAGAAAAACCGCATTTCCTGCGAAAATGCACGTGTGAATGCCTTAGCGCCGCTCCGCCCTTCTCGTGGCGACCGCGGGAAGTCCAGCTGGTCCACCCTGAAACACTCTCGTGCCTTTCCCGTGCCCGTTCGGCACCCAATGCGTGCACCCAATTTGGTCCACATTCCAAAATGGCCGCCTTCCCATTTATCGTACAACGTTGACGCCAGAGGGTTTTCTGTGCGTCTTGGTGAATTGGACAAGTGTACCAAATTTCATGATCCTACGTGAAACTAAGGCCAATGTGGAGGGTAGTTTGAAATTTTCTAGGTGGCGCTCTTGAGCCGTTTCTTTTGAAATTTTGGCCACGCCCCCAAAATATGTAATCGTTCACCAGTCCTGACGAGTCTGCCAAATTTGGTGAGTTTTGGGATATGATAAAGCTCCCAAAAGGCCAAACGTATTGTGACGGCGTTACGTCTGATTCGCCACATCGCCACGCCCACATGCTCCACCCAAAACGGTCAGTGTTGGAAAGCTTGTTACACCAACATGTCTTCGGTCACTGGACACACCGTCACGCTGATTAGGTAACAGGTGTCCGATCGGGACGTTCAATGTACAACTGTACACTTCCTGTTGTGAGGGGGCGTGGCTTAATTAATGTCATGATTTGACCATTCAGTATTGCAGGGGACCGGATGTGGGTCAATCACTGAAGGTTTGATGTATTAGACTGTTTTCGTGTAGGTGCTATTAGTGTTTCGTTTGTGACGGCGTGACGGCTGATTCGCCACATCGCCACGCCCACATGCTCCACCCAAAACGGTCAGTGTTGGAAAGCTTGTTACAGCAACATGTCTTCGGTCACTGGACAGACCGTCACGCTGATTAGGTAACAGGTGTCCGATCGGGACGTTCAATGTATAACTGTACACTTCCTGTTGTGAGGGGGCGTGGCTTAATTAATGTCATGATTTGACCATTCAGTATTGTAGGGGACCGGTTGTGGGTCAATCACTGAAGGTTTGATGTATTAGACGGTTTTCGTGTAGGTGCTATTAGTGTTTCGTTTTTCATGGCGAGATGCCTAACTTTGAGGCCAGGCCACGCCCCTTCAGCATATATGAAAACGCGAGGTTTTGATAATTTTTTACTCCCCCATGTCTGAGTGATGAGTCTGCCAAATTTGGTGAGATTTAGGATATGATAAAGCCCCCAAACGGCCATTTCATTTTAGCTCCATTCATTTTCAATGGGAAAAAGATGGCCGAAAAGGCTTAATATTTCAAAAAGCGCAACTTGCAGCATTACCAAAAGTCATAGCTGGATTGTCCTGAACGAGCTGAACATTTTGATATATGAATCGTTGAAATGGCACAAATACTCTAGGAGGAGTAGGACGCCAAAAAACGTACGGATGGAAGATAGTAACATCTATAAAGAATAATAATAAATATAAACACAATCTCTATAGTGTGAATGCCTTGTTGGCATTCACACAATAAATATAAACACAATCTCTATAGTGTGAATGCCTTGTTGGCATTCACACAACTAGAAAATTTGCATTTCCTACGAAAATGCACGTGTGAATGCCTTAGCGCCGCTCCGCCCTTCTCGTGGCGACCGCGGGAAGTCGAGCTAGTCCACCCTGAAACACTCTCGTGCTTTTCCCGTACCCGTTCGGCACCCAATGTATGCACCCAATTTGGTCCACATTCCAAAATGGCCGCCTTCCCATTTATCGTACAATGTTGATGCCAGAGGGTTTTCTGTACGTCTTTGTGAATTGGACAAGTGTACCAAATTTCATGATCCTACGTGAAACTAAGGCCAATGCGGAGGGTAGTTTGAAATATTCTAGGTGGCGCTCTTGAGCCGTTTCTGTTGCAATTTTGGCCACGCCCCCAAAATATGTAATTTTTCACCAGTCCTGACGAGTCTGCCAAATTTGGTGAGTTTTGGGATATGATAAAGCTCCCAAAAGGCCAAACGTATTGTGACGGCGTTACGTCTGATTCGCCACATCGCCACGCCCACATGCTCCACCCAAAACGGTCAGTGTTGGAAAGCTTGTTACATCAACATGTCTTTGGTCACTGGAAAGACCGTCATGCTGATTAGGTAACAGGTGTCCGATCGGGACCTTCAATGTACAACTGTACACTTCCTGTTGTGAGGGGGCGTGGCTTAATTATTGTCATGATTTGACCATTCAGTATTGCAGGGGACCGGATGTGGGTCAATCACTGAAGGTTTGATGTATTAGACTGTTTTCGTGTAGGTGCTATTAGTGTTTCGTTTGTGACGGCGTGACGGCTGATTCGCCACATCGCCACGCCCACATGCTCCACCCAAAACGGTCAGTGTTGGAAAGCTTGTTACAGCAACATGTCTTCGGTCACTGGACAGACCGTCCCGCTGATTAGGTAACAGGTGTCCGATCGGGACGTTCAATGTATAACTGTACACTTCCTGTTGTGAGGGGGCGTGGCTTAATTAATGTCATGATTTGACCATTCAGTATTGTAGGGGACCGGTTGTGGGTCAATCACTGAAGGTTTGATGTATTAGACGGTTTTCGTGTAGGTGCTATTAGTGTTTCGTTTTTCATGGCGAGATTCCTAACTTTGAGGCCAGGCCACGCCCCTTCAGCATATATGAAAACGCAAAGTTTTGATAATTTTTTACTCCCCCATGTCTGAGTGATGAGTCTGCCAAATTTGGTGAGATTTAGGATATGTTAAATCCTCCAAAAGGCCATTTCATTTTAGCTCCATTCATTTTCAATGGGAAAAAAATGGCCGAAAAGGCTTAATATTTCAAAAAGCGAAAGTTGCAACATTACCAAAAGTCATAGCTGGATTGTCCTGAACGAGCTGAACATTTTGATATATGAATCGTTGAAATGGCACAAATACTCTAGGAGGAGTAGGACGCCAAAAAACGTACGGATGGAAGATAGTAACATCTATAAAGTAATAATAATAATAAATATAAACACAATCTCTATAGTGTGAATGCCTTGTTGGCATTCACACAACTAGAAAAACCGCATTTCCTGCGAAAATGCACGTGTGAATGCCTTAGCGCCGCTCCGCCCTTCTCGCGGCGATCGCGGGAAGTCGAGCTGGTCCACCCTGAAACACTCTCGTGCCTTTCCCGTACCCTTTCGGCACCCAATGCACGCACCCAATTTGGTCCACATTCCAAAATGGCCGCCTTCCCATTTATCGTACAACGTTGATGCCAGAGGGTTTTCTGTGCGTCTTGGTGAATTGGACAAGCGTACCAAATTTCATGATCCTACGTGAAACTAAGGCCAATGCGGAGGGTAGTTTGAAATTTTCTAGGTGGCGCTCTTGAGCCGTTTCTTTTGAAATTTTGGCCACGCCCCCAAAATATGTAATCGTTCACCAGTCCTGATGAGTCCGCCAATTTTGGTGAGTTTTGGGATATGAAAAAGCCCCCAAAATGCTATTTCATTTTAGCTCCATTCATTTTCAATGGGATAAAAATGGCCGAAAAGGTCGCCTTTCCTTTCATCGCACAACGTTGGTGCCAGAGGGTTTTCTGTGCGCCTTGGTGAATCGGGGAGGTGTACCAAATTTCATGATCCTACGTGAAACTAAGGCCAATGCGGAGGGTAGTTTGAAATATTCTAGGTGGCGCTCTTGAGCCCTTTCTGTTGCAATTTTGGCCACGCCCCCAAAATATGTAATCGTTCACCAGTCCTGACGAGTCTGCCAAATTTGGTGAGTTTTGGGATATGATAAAGCTCCCAAAAGGCCAAACGTATTGTGACGGCGTTACGTCTGATTCGCCACATCGCCACGCCCACATGCTCCACCCAAAACAACCAGTCGTGGAAAGCTTGTTACAGCAACATGTCTTCGGTCACTGGACAGACCGTCACGCTGATTAGGTAACAGGTGTCCGATCGGGATGTTCAATGTACAACTGTACACTTCCTGTTGTGAGGGGGCGTGGCTTAATTATTGTCATGATTTGACCATTCAGTATTGCAGGGGACCGGATGTGGGTCAATCACTGAAGGTTTGATGTATTAGACTGTTTTCGTGTAGGTGCTATTAGTGTTTCGTTTGTGACGGCGTGACGGCTGATTCGCCACATCGCCACGCCCACATGCTCCACCCAAAACGGTCAGTGTTGGAAAGCTTGTTACAGCAACATGTCTTTGGTCACTGGACAGACCGTCCCGCTGATTAGGTAACAGGTGTCCGATCGGGACGTTCAATGTATAACTGTACACTTCCTGTTGTGAGGGGGCGTGGCTTAATTAATGTCATGATTTGACCATTCAGTATTGTAAGGGACCGGTTGTGGGTCAATCACTGAAGGTTTGATGTATTAGACGGTTTTCGTGTAGGTGCTATTAGTGTTTCGTTTTTCATGGCGAGATGCCTAATTTTGAGGCCAGGCCACGCCCCTTCAGCATATATGAAAACGTGAGGTTTTGATCATTTTTTACTCCCCCATGTCTGAGTGATGAGTCTGCCAAATTTGGTGAGATTTAGGATATGATAAAGCCCCCAACATGCCATTTCATTTTAGCTCCATTCATTTTCAATGGGAAAAAAATGGCCGAAAAGGCTAAATAATTCAAAAAGCTAAAGTTGCAGCATTACCAAAAGTCATAGCCGGATTGTCCTGAACGAGCTGGACATTTTGATATATGAATTGTTGAAATGGCACCAAAACTGTGCGAGTAGTTACATGCCAAAAAACGTACGGAATGAAGATAGTAACATAAATAAATATAAACACAATCTCTATAGTGTGAATGCCTTGTTGGCATTCACACAAATATAAACACAATCTCTATAGTGTGAATGCCTTGTTGGCATTCACACAACTAGAAAAACCGCATTTCCTGCGAAAATGCACGTGTGAATGCCTTAGCGCCGCTCCGCCCTTCTCGCGGCGACCGCGGGAAGTCGAGCTGGTCCACCCCGAAACGCTCTCGTGCCTTTCCCGTACCAGTTCGGCACCTAGTGCGTGCACTCGATTGGTCCACATTCCAAAATGGCCGCCTTCCCATTTATCGTACAACGTTGACGCCAGAGGGTTTTCTGTGCGTCTTGGTGAATTGGACAAGTGTACCAAATTTCATGATCCTACGTGAAACTAAGGCCAATGCGGAGGGTAGTTTGAAATTTTCTAGGTGGCGCTCTTGAGCCGTTTCTGTTGCAATTTTGGCCACGCCCCCAAAATATGTAATTTGTCACCAGTCCTGACGAGTCTGCCAAATTTGGTGAGTTTTGGGATATGATAAAGCCCCCAAAATGCCAAACGTATTGTGACGGCGTTACGTCTGATTCGCCACATCGCCACGCCCACATGCTCCACCCAAAACGGTCAGTGTTGGAAAGCTTGTTACAGCAACATGTCTTCGGTCACTGGACGGACCGTCACGCTGATTAGGTAACAGGTGTCTGATCGGGACATTCAATGTAAAACTGTACACTTCCTGTTGTGAGGGGGCGTGGCTTAATTATTGTCATGATTTGACCATTCAGTATTGCAGGGGACCGGATGTGGGTCAATCACTGAAGGTTTGATGTATTAGACTGTTTTCGTGTAGGTGCTATTAGTGTTTCGTTTGTGACGGCGTGACGGCTGATTCGCCACATCGCCACGCCCACATGCTCCACCCAAAACGGTCAGTGTTGGAAAGCTTGTTACAGCAACATGTCTTCGGTCACTGGACAGACCGTCCCGCTGATTAGGTAACAGGTGTCCGATCGGGACGTTCAATGTATAACTGTACACTTCCTGTTGTGAGGGGGCGTGGCTTAATTAATGTCATGATTTGACCATTCAGTATTGCAGGGCAGTGGTTGTGGGTCAATCACTGAAGGTTTGATGTATTAGATGGTTTTCGTGTAGGTGCTATTAGTGTTTCGTTTTTCATGGCGAGATGCCTAACTTTGAGGCCAGGCCACGCCCCTTCAGCATATATGAAAACGCGAGGTTTTGATCATTTTTTACTCCCCCATGTCTAAGTGATGAGTCTGCCAAATTTGGTGAGATTTAGGATATGATAAAGCCCCCAACAGGCACTTTCATTTTAGCTCCATTCATTTTCAATGGGAAAAAATACTTCCTGTTGTGAGGGGGCGTGGCTTAATTAATGTCATGATTTGACCATTCAGTATTGCAGGGGACCAGATGTGGGTCAATCACTGAAGGTTTGATGTATTAGACTGTTTTCGTGTAGGTGCTATTAGTGTTTCGTTTGTGACGGCGTGACGGCTGATTCGCCACATTGCCACGCCCACATGCTCCACCCAAAACGGTCAGTGTTGGAAAGCTTGTTACAGCAACATGTCTTCGGTCACTGGACAGACCGTCCCGCTGATTAGGTAACAGGTGTCCGATCGGGACGTTCAATGTATAACTGTACACTTCCTGTTGTGAGGGGGCGTGGCTTAATTAATGTCATGATTTGACCATTCAGTATTGTAGGGGACCGGTTGTGGGTCAATCACTGAAGATTTGATGTATTAGACCGTTTTCGTGTAGGTGCTATTAGTGTTTCGTTTTCCATGGCGAGATACCTAACTTTGAGGCCAGGCCACGCCCCTTCAGCATATATGAAAACGTGAGATTTTGTTCATTTTTTACTCCCCCATGTCTGAGTGATGAGTCTGCCAAATTTGGTGAGATTTAGGATATGATAAAGCCCCCAAACGGCCATTTCATTTTAGCTCCATTCATTTTCAATGGGAAAAAAATGGCCGAAAAGGCTAAATAATTCAAAAAGCTAAAGTTGCAGCATTACCAAAAGTCATAGCCGGATTGTCCTGAGCGAGCTGGACATTTTGATATATGAATTGTTGAAATGGCACCAAAACTGTGCGAGTAGTTACATGCCAAAAAACGTACGGAATGAAGATAGTAACTATAACTAGAAAAACCGCATTTCCTGCGAAAATGCACGTGTGAATGCCTCAGCGCCGCTCCGCCCTTCTCGCGGCGACCGCGGGAAGTCGAGCTGGTCCACCCCGAAACGCTCTCGTGCCTTTCCCGTACCCGTTCGGCACCCAGTGCGTGCACTCAATTTGGTCCACATTCCAAAATGGCCGCCTTCCCATTTATCGTACAACGTTGACGCCAGAGGGTTTTCTGTGCGTCTTGGTGAATTGGACAAGTGTACCAAATTTCATGATCCTAGGTGAAACTAAGGCCAATAGGGAGGGTAATTTGAAATATTCTAGGTGGCGCTCTTGAGCCATTTCTGTTGCAATTTTGGCCACGCCCCCAAAATATGTAATTTTTCACCAGTCCTGACGAGTCTGCCAAGTTTGGTGAGTTTTGGGATATGATAAAGCTCCCAAAAGGCCAAACGTATTGTGACGGCGTTACGTCTGATTCGCCATATTGCCACGCCCACATGCTCCACCCAAAACGGTCAGTGTTGGAAAGCTTGTTACAGCAACATGTCTTTGGTCACTGGACAGACCGTCACGCTGATTAGGTAACAGGTGTCCGATCGGGACGTTCAATGTACAACTGTACACTTCCTGTTGTGAGGGGGCGTGGCTTAATTAATGTCATGATTTGACCATTCAGTATTGCAGGGGACTGGTTGTGGGTCAATCACTGAAGGTTTGATGTATTAGACAGTTTTCGTGTAGGTGCTATTAGTGTTTCGTTTTTCATGGCGAGATACCTAACTTTGAGGCCAGGCCACGCCCCTTCATCATATATGAAAACATGAGGTTTTGATCATTTTTTACTCCCCCATGTCTGAGTGATGAGTCTGCCAAATTTGGTGAGATTTAGGATATGATAAAGCCCCCAAACGGCCATTTCATTTTAGCTCCATTCATTTTCAATGGGAAAAAGATGGCCGAAAAGGCTGAATATCTCAAAAAGCTAAAGTTGCAGCATTACCAAAAGTCATAGCCGGATTGTCCTAAATGAGCTGAACATTTTGATATATGAATTGTTGAAATCGCACCAAAACTGTGCGAGTAGTTACATGCCAAAAAACGTACGGAATGAAGATAGTAACATCTATAAACTGTAGATAATAATAATAATAAATATAAACACAATCTCTATAGTGTGAATGCCTTGTTGGCATTCACACAACTAGAAAAACCGCATTTCCTGCGAAAATGCACGTGTGAATGCCTTAGCGCCGCTCCGCCCTTCTCGCGGCGACCGCGGGAAGTCGAGCTGGTCCACCCCGAAACACTCTCGTGCCTTTCCCGTACCCGTTCGGCACCCAGTGCGTGCACTCAATTTGGTCCACATTCCAAAATGGCCGCCTTCCCATTTATCGTACAACGTTGACGCCAGAGGGTTTTCTGTGCGTCTTGGTGAATTGGACAAGTGTACCAAATTTCATGATCCTACGTGAAACTAAGGCCAATGCGGAGGGTAGTTTGAAATTTTCTAGGTGGCGCTCTTGAGCCGTTTCTTTTGAAATTTTGGCCACGCCCCCAAAATATGTAATTTTTCACCAGTCCCGATGAGTCTGCCAAATTTGGTGAGTTTTGGGATATGATAAAGCCCCCAAAATGCCAAACGTATTGTGACGGCGTTACGTCTGATTCGCCACATCGCCACGCCCACATGCTCCACCCAAAACGGTCAGTGTTGGAAAGCTTGTTACAGCAACATGTCTTTGGTCACTGGACAGACCGTCACGCTGATTAGGTAACAGGTGTCCGATCGGGACGTTCAATGTACAACTGTACACTTCCTGTTGTGAGGGGGCGTGGCTTAATTATTGTCATGATTTGACCATTCAGTATTGCAGGGGACCGGATGTGGGTCAATCACTGAAGGTTTGATGTATTAGACTGTTTTCGTGTAGGTGCTATTAGTGTTTCGTTTGTGACGGCGTGACGGCTGATTCGCCACATCGCCACGCCCACATGCTCCACCCAAAACGGTCAGTGTTGGAAAGCTTGTTACAGCAACATGTCTTCGGTCACTGGACAGACCGTCCCGCTGATTAGGTAACAGGTGTCCGATCGGGACGTTCAATGTATAACTGTACACTTCCTGTTGTGAGGGGGCGTGGCTTAATTAATGTCATGATTTGACCATTCAGTATTGCAGGGGAGTGGTTGTGGGTCAATCACTGAAGGTTTGATGTATTAGACGGTTTTCGTGTAGGTGCTATTAGTGTTTCGTTTTTCATGGCGAGATGCCTAACTTTGAGGCCAGGCCACGCCCCTTCAGCATATATGAAAATGCGAGGTTTTGATCATTTGTTACTCCTGCATGTCTGAGTGATGAGTCTGCCAAATTTGGTGAGTTTTAGGGTATGATAAAGCCCCCAAAAGACCATTTCATTTTAGCTCCATTCATTTTCAATGGGAAAAAAATGGCCGAAAAGGCTTAATATTTCAAAAAGCGCAACTTGCAGCATTACCAAAAGTCATAGCTGGATTGTCCTGAACGAGCTGAACATTTTGATATATGAATCGTTGAAATGGCACAAATACTCTAGGAGGAGTAGCGTGCCAAAAAACGTACGGACGGAAGATAGTAACATAAGAATAATACTAGAAAAACCGCATTTCCTACGAAAATGCACGTGTGAATGCCTTAGCGCCGCTCCGCCCTTCTCGCGGCGACCGCGGGAAGTCGAGCTGGTCCACCCCGAAACACTCTCGTGCCTTTCCCGTACCCGTTCGGCACCCAATGCACGCACCCAATTTGGTCCACATTCCAAAATGGCCGCCTTCCCATTTATCGTACAACGTTGATGCCAGAGGGTTTTCTGTGCGTCTTGGTGAATTGGACAAGTGTACCAAATTTCATGATCCTACGTGAAACTAAGGCCAATGCGGAGGGTAGTTTGAAATATTCTAGGTGGCGCTCTTGAGCCGTTTCTTTTGCAATTTTGGCCACGCCCCCAAAATATGTAATTTTTCACCACCCCTGATGAGTCTGCCAAATTTGGTGAGTTTTGGGATATGATAAAGCCCCCAAAATGCCAAACGTATTGTGACGGCGTTACGTCTGATTCGCCACATCGCCACGCCCACATGCTCCACCCAAAACGGTCAGTGTTGGAAAGCTTGTTATAGCAACATGTCTTTGGTCACTGGACAAACCGTCACGCTGATTAGGTAACAGGTGTCCGATCGGGACGTTCAATGTACAACTGTACACTTCCTGTTGTGAGGGGGCGTGGCTTAATTATTGTCATGATTTGACCATTCAGTATTGCAGGGGACCGGATGTGGGTCAATCACTGAAGGTTTGATGTATTAGACTGTTTTCGTGTAGGTGCTATTAGTGTTTCGTTTGTGACGGCGTGACGGCTGATTCGCCACATCGCCACGCCCACATGCTCCACCCAAAACGGTCAGTGTTGGAAAGCTTGTTACAGCAACATGTCTTTGGTCACTGGACAGACCGTCCCGCTGATTAGGTAACAGGTGTCCGATCGGGACGTTCAATGTATAACTGTACACTTCCTGTTGTGAGGGGGCGTGGCTTAATTAATGTCATGATTTGACCATTCAGTATTGTAAGGGACCGGTTGTGGGTCAATCACTGAAGGTTTGATGTATTAGACGGTTTTCGTGTAGGTGCTATTAGTGTTTCGTTTTTCATGGCGAGATGCCTAATTTTGAGGCCAGGCCACGCCCCTTCAGCATATATGAAAACGTGAGGTTTTGATCATTTTTTACTCCCCCATGTCTGAGTGATGAGTCTGCCAAATTTGGTGAGATTTAGGATATGATAAAGCCCCCAACATGCCATTTCATTTTAGCTCCATTCATTTTCAATGGGAAAAAAATGGCCGAAAAGGCTAAATAATTCAAAAAGCTAAAGTTGCAGCATTACCAAAAGTCATAGCCGGATTGTCCTGAACGAGCTGGACATTTTGATATATGAATTGTTGAAATGGCACCAAAACTGTGCGAGTAGTTACATGCCAAAAAACGTACGGAATGAAGATAGTAACTATAACTAGAAAAACCGCATTTCCTGCGAAAATGCACGTGTGAATGCCTTAGCGCCGCTCCGCCCTTCTCGCGGCGACCGCGGGAAGTCGAGCTGGTCCACCCCGAAACGCTCTCGTGCCTTTCCCGTACCCGTTCGGCACCCAGTGCGTGCACTCAATTTGGTCCACATTCCAAAATGGCCGCCTTCCCATTTATCGTACAACGTTGACGCCAGAGGGTTTTCTGTGCGTCTTGGTGAATTGGACAAGTGTACCAAATTTCATGATCCTAGGTGAAACTAAGGCCAATAGGGAGGGTAATTTGAAATATTCTAGGTGGCGCTCTTGAGCCATTTCTGTTGCAATTTTGGCCACGCCCCCAAAATATGTAATTTTTCACCAGTCCTGACGAGTCTGCCAAGTTTGGTGAGTTTTGGGTATATGATAAAGCTCCCAAAAGGCCAAACGTATTGTGACGGCGTTACGTCTGATTCGCCATATTGCCACGCCCACATGCTCCACCCAAAACGGTCAGTGTTGGAAAGCTTGTTACAGCAACATGTCTTTGGTCACTGGACAGACCGTCACGCTGATTAGGTAACAGGTGTCCGATCGGGACGTTCAATGTACAACTGTACACTTCCTGTTGTGAGGGGGCGTGGCTTAATTAATGTCATGATTTGACCATTCAGTATTGCAGGGGACTGGTTGTGGGTCAATCACTGAAGGTTTGATGTATTAGACAGTTTTCGTGTAGGTGCTATTAGTGTTTCGTTTTTCATGGCGAGATACCTAACTTTGAGGCCAGGCCACGCCCCTTCATCATATATGAAAACATGAGGTTTTGATCATTTTTTACTCCCCCATGTCTGAGTGATGAGTCTGCCAAATTTGGTGAGATTTAGGATATGATAAAGCCCCCAAACGGCCATTTCATTTTAGCTCCATTCATTTTCAATGGGAAAAAGATGGCCGAAAAGGCTGAATATCTCAAAAAGCTAAAGTTGCAGCATTACCAAAAGTCATAGCCGGATTGTCCTAAATGAGCTGAACATTTTGATATATGAATTGTTGAAATCGCACCAAAACTGTGCGAGTAGTTACATGCCAAAAAACGTACGGAATGAAGATAGTAACATCTATAAACTGTAGATAATAATAAATATAAACACAATCTCTATAGTGTGAATGCCTTGTTGGCATTCACACAACTAGAAAAACCGCATTTCCTGCGAAAATGCACGTGTGAATGCCTTAGCGCCGCTCCGCCCTTCTCGCGGCGACCGCGGGAAGTCGAGCTGGTCCACCCCGAAACACTCTCGTGCCTTTCCCGTACCCGTTCGGCACCCAGTGCGTGCACTCAATTTGGTCCACATTCCAAAATGGCCGCCTTCCCATTTATCGTACAACGTTGACGCCAGAGGGTTTTCTGTGCGTCTTGGTGAATTGGACAAGTGTACCAAATTTCATGATCCTACGTGAAACTAAGGCCAATGCGGAGGGTAGTTTGAAATTTTCTAGGTGGCGCTCTTGAGCCGTTTCTTTTGAAATTTTGGCCACGCCCCCAAAATATGTAATTTTTCACCAGTCCTGATGAGTCTGCCAAATTTGGTGAGTTTTGGGATATGATAAAGCCCCCAAAAGCCAAACGTATTGTGACGGCGTTACGTCTGATTCGCCACATCGCCACGCCCACATGCTCCACCCAAAACGGTCAGTGTTGGAAAGCTTGTTACAGCAACATGTCTTTGGTCACTGGACAGACCGTCACGCTGATTAGGTAACAGGTGTCCGATCGGGACGTTCAATGTACAACTGTACACTTCCTGTTGTGAGGGGGCGTGGCTTAATTATTGTCATGATTTGACCATTCAGTATTGCAGGGGACCGGATGTGGGTCAATCACTGAAGGTTTGATGTATTAGACTGTTTTCGTGTAGGTGCTATTAGTGTTTCGTTTGTGACGGCGTGACGGCTGATTCGCCACATCGCCACGCCCACATGCTCCACCCAAAACGGTCAGTGTTGGAAAGCTTGTTACAGCAACATGTCTTCGGTCACTGGACAGACCGTCCCGCTGATTAGGTAACAGGTGTCCGATCGGGACGTTCAATGTATAACTGTACACTTCCTGTTGTGAGGGGGCGTGGCTTAATTAATGTCATGATTTGACCATTCAGTATTGCAGGGGAGTGGTTGTGGGTCAATCACTGAAGGTTTGATGTATTAGACGGTTTTCGTGTAGGTGCTATTAGTGTTTCGTTTTTCATGGCGAGATGCCTAACTTTGAGGCCAGGCCACGCCCCTTCAGCATATATGAAAATGCGAGGTTTTGATCATTTGTTACTCCTGCATGTCTGAGTGATGAGTCTGCCAAATTTGGTGAGTTTTAGGGTATGATAAAGCCCCCAAAAGACCATTTCATTTTAGCTCCATTCATTTTCAATGGGAAAAAAATGGCCGAAAAGGCTTAATATTTCAAAAAGCGCAACTTGCAGCATTACCAAAAGTCATAGCTGGATTGTCCTGAACGAGCTGAACATTTTGATATATGAATCGTTGAAATGGCACAAATACTCTAGGAGGAGTAGCGTGCCAAAAAACGTACGGACGGAAGATAGTAACATACGAGAATAATAACTAGAAAAACCGCATTTCCTACGAAAATGCACGTGTGAATGCCTTAGCGCCGCTCCGCCCTTCTCGCGGCGACCGCGGGAAGTCGAGCTGGTCCACCCCGAAACACTGTCGTGCCTTTCCCGTACCCGTTCGGCACCCAATGCATGCACCCGATTTGGTCCACATTCCAAAATGGCCGCCTTCCCATTTATCGTACAACGTTGATGCCAGAGGGTTTTCTGTGCGTCTTGGTGAATTGGACAAGTGTACCAAATTTCATATATCGTGACCACACTGTAACTGTCATATATCGTGACCACAGTGTAACTGTCATATATCGTGACCACAATGTAACTGTCATATATCGTGACCACAATGTAACTGTCATATATCGTGACCACAGTGTAACTGTCATATATCGTGACTACAGTGTAACTGTCATATATCGTGACCACAGTGTAACTGTCATATACCACACAGTGTAACTGTCATATATCGTGACCACAGTGTAACTGTCATATATCGTGACCACAGTGTAACTGTCATATATCGTGACCACAGTGTAACTGTCATATATCGTGACCACACTGTAACTGTCATATATCATTACCACAGTGTAACTGTCATATATCGTGACCACAGTGTAACTGTCATATATTGTTACCACAGTGTAACTGTCATATATCGTGACCACACTGTAACTGTCATATATCGTGACCACAGTGTAACTGTCATATATCTTGACCACATTGTAACTGTCATATATTGTGACCACAGTGTAACTGTCATATATCGTGACCACAGTGTAACTGTCATATATCGTGACCACAGTGTAACTGTCATATATTGTTACCACAGTGTAATTGTCATATATCGTGACCACAGTGTAACTGTCATATATCGTGTCCACACTGTAACTGTCATATATCGTGACCACATTGTAACTGTCATATATCATGACCACACTGTAACTGTCATATATCGTGACCACACTGTAACTGTCATATATCGTGACCACAGTGTAACTGTCATATATCGTGACCACAGTGTAACTGTCATATATCGTGACCACAGTGTAACTGTCATATATCGTGACCACAGTGTAACTGTCATATATCGTGACCACAATGTAACTGTCATATATCGTGACCACAGTGTAACTGTCATATATCGTGACCACACTGTAACTGTCATATATCATTACCACAGTGTAACTGTCATATATCGTGACCACAGTGTAACTGTCATATATTGTTACCACAGTGTAACTGTCATATATCGTGACCACACTGTAACTGTCATATATCGTGACCACAGTGTAACTGTCATATATCTTGACCACATTGTAACTGTCATATATTGTGACCACAGTGTAACTGTCATATTTCGTGACCACAGTGTAACTGTCATATATCGTGACCACAGTGTAACTGTCATATATTGTTACCACAGTGTAATTGTCATATATCGTGACCACAGTGTAACTGTCATATATCGTGTCCACACTGTAACTGTCATATATCGTGACCACATTGTAACTGTCATATATCATGACCACACTGTAACTGTCATATATCGTGACCACACTGTAACTGTCATATATCGTGACCACAGTGTAACTGTCATATATCGTGACCACAGTGTAACTGTCATATATTGTGACCACACTGTAACTGTCATATATCGTGACCACACTGTAACTGTCATATATCGTGACCACAGTGTAACTGTCATATATCGTGACCACACTGTAACTGTCATATATCGTGACCACAGTGTAACTGTCATATATCGTGACCACACTGTAACTGTCATATATCGTGACCACAGTGTAACTGTCATATATTGTGACCATAGTGCAACTGTCATATATCGTGACCACACTGTAACTGTCATATATCGTGACCACAGTGTAACTGTCATATATCGTGACCACACTGTAACTGTCATATATCGTGACCACACTGTAACTATCATATATCGTGACCACAGTGTAACTGTCATATATCGTGACCATACTGTAACTTTCATATCGTGACCACAGTGTAACTGTCATATATCATTACCACAGTGTAACTGTCATATATCATGACCACAGTGTAACTGTGATATATCGTGACCACAGTGTAACTGTCATATATCGTGACCACAGTGTAACTGTCATATCCGCTCATTCTCAATCAGTTCATCTGGACAGTTTCTTTTTAGCAGAAACGTTTCACCCTCACTCCAGAGGGCTTCCTCAGTCAGAGTAGTCCAAAGCACACTGAAGTTAACCCACCAAGTAAGCAACTTATGTGGACCAACCAGTTTGCTGTAGCCAAGATGGTTTCTGGGGGCGTGTCCCTCGTCGACTCCTCCCAGGCAGGCAGACATGTCCAAAGTGGTTCAAGACAAGAAAGTGCTTTGAAACTTCAGTGTGCTTTGGACTACTCTGACTGAGGAAGCCCTCTGGAGTGAGGGTGAAACGTTTCTGCTAAAAAGAAACTGTCCAGATGAACTGATTGAGAATGAGCGGATTTGATACCTGGACTATTGAGAATTAACTTTCTTAACTGTCATATATTGTTACCACAGTGTAACTGTCATATATCGTGACCACACTGTAACTGTCATATATCGTGACCACAGTGTAACTGTCATATATCGTGACCATACTATAACTGTCATATCGTGACCACAGTGTAACTGTCATATATCATTACCACAGTGTAACTGTCATATATCATGACCACAGTGTAACTGTCATATATCGTGACCACAGTGTATCTGTCATATATCGTGACCACAGTGTAACTGTCATATATCGTGACCACAGTGTAACTGTCATATATCGTGACCACACTGTAACTGTCATATATCGTGACCATAGTGCAACTGTCATATATCGTGACCACAGTATAACTGTCATATATCGTGACCACAGTGTAACTGTCATATATCGTGACCACAGTGTAACTGTCATATATTGTTACCACAGTGTAACTGTCATATATTGTGACCACACTGTAACTGTCATATATCGTGACCACAGTGAAACTGTCATATATCGTGACCACACTGTAACTGTCATATATTGTTACCACATTGTAACTGTCATATATCGTGACCGCAGTGTAACTGTCATATATCGTGACCACAATGTAACTGTCATATATCGTGACCACAGTGTAACTGTCATATATCGTGACCACACTGTAACTGTCATATATCATTACCACAGTGTAACTGTCATATATCGTGACCACAGTGTAACTGTCATATATTGTTACCACAGTGTAACTGTCATATATCGTGACCACACTGTAACTGTCATATATCGTGACCACAGTGTAACTGTCATATATCGTGACCACAGTGTAACTGTCATATATCGTGACCACAGTGTAACTGTCATATATCGTGACCACAGTGTAACTGTCATATATCGTGACCACAGTGTAACTGTCATATATCGTGACCACAGTGTAACTGTCATATATCGTTACCACAGTGTAATTGTCATATATCGTGACCACAGTGTAACTGTCATATATCGTGTCCACACTGTAACTGTCATATATCGTGACCACATTGTAACTGTCATATATCGTGACCACACTGTAACTGTCATATATCGTGACCACACTGTAACTGTCATATATCGTGACCACAGTGTAACTGTCATATATCGTGACCACACTGTAACTGTCATATATCGTGACCACAGTGTAACTGTCATATATCGTGACCACACTGTAACTGTCATATATCGTGACCACAGTGTAACTGTCATATATCGTGACCACACTGTAACTGTCATATATCGTGACCACAGTGTAACTGTCATATATCGTGACCACACTGTAACTGTCATATATCGTGACCACAGACTGTAACTGTCATATATCGTGACCACACTGTAACTGTCATATATCGTGACCACAGTGTAACTGTCATATATCGTGACCACAATGTAACTGTCATATATCGTGACCACCGTGTAACTGTCATATATCGTGACCACATTGTAACTGTCATATATCGTTACCACAGTGTAACTGTCATATATCGTGACCACAGTTTAACTGTCATATATTGTTACCGCAGTGTAATTTTCATATATCGTGACCACACTGTAACTGTCATATATCGTGACCACAGTGTAACTGTCATATATCGTGACCACAATGTAACTGTCATATATCGTGACCACAATGTAACTGTCATATATCGTGACCACAGTGTAACTGTCATATATCGTGACTACAGTGTAACTGTCATATATTGTTACCACAGTGTAACTGTCATATATTGTGACCACACTGTAACTGTCATATATCGTGACCACAGTGAAACTGTCATATATCGTGACCACACTGTAACTGTCATATATTGTTACCACATTGTAACTGTCATATATCGTGACCGCAGTGTAACTGTCATATATCGTGACCACAATGTAACTGTCATATATCGTGACCACAGTGTAACTGTCATATATCGTGACCACACTGTAACTGTCATATATCATTACCACAGTGTAACTGTCATATATCGTGACCACAGTGTAACTGTCATATATTGTTACCACAGTGTAACTGTCATATATCGTGACCACACTGTAACTGTCATATATCGTGACCACAGTGTAACTGTCATATATCGTTGACCACAGTGTAACTGTCATATATCGTGACCACAGTGTAACTGTCATATATCGTGACCACAGTGTAACTGTCATATATCGTGACCACAGTGTAACTGTCATATATTGTTACCACAGTGTAATTGTCATATATCGTGACCACAGTGTAACTGTCATATATCGTGTCCACACTGTAACTGTCATATATCGTGACCACATTGTAACTGTCATATATCATGACCACACTGTAACTGTCATATATCGTGACCACACTGTAACTGTCATATATCGTGACCACAGTGTAACTGTCATATATCGTGACCACAGTAAAACTGTCATATATTGTGACCACACTGTAACTGTCATATATCGTGACCACATTGTAACTGTCATATATCGTGACCACAGTGTAACTGTCATATATCTTGACCACACTGTAACTGTCGAATATCGTGACCACAGTGTAACTGTCATATATCGTGACCACACTGTAACTGTCATATATCGTGACCACACTGTAACTGTCATATATTGTGACCATAGTGCAACTGTCATATATCGTGACCACACTGTAACTGTCATATATCGTGACCACAGTGTAACTGTCATATATCGTGACCACACTTTAACTGTCATATATCGTGACCACACTGTAACTATCATATATCGTGACCACAGTGTAACTGTCATATATCGTGACCATACTGTAACTGTCATATCGTGACCACAGTGTAACTGTCATATATCATTACCACAGTGTAACTGTCATATATCATGACCACAGTGTAACTGTCATATATCGTGACCACAGTGTAACTGTCATATATCGTGACCACAGTGTAACTGTCATATATCGTGACCACAGTGTAACTGTCATATATCGTGACCACAGTGTAACTGTCATATATCGTGACCACAGTGTAACTGTCATATATCGTGACCACACTGTAACTGTCATATATCGTGACCATAGTGCAACTGTCATATATCGTGACCACAGTGTAACTGTCATATATCGTGACCACAGTGTAACTGTCATATATCGTGACCACAGTGTAACTGTCATATATTGTGACCACAGTGTAACTGTCATATATCGTGACCACACTGTAACTGTCATATATCGTGACCACAGTGTAACTGTCATATATCGTGACCACACTGTAACTGTCATATATTGTGACCACATTGTAACTGTCATATATCGTGACCACAGTGTAACTGTCATATATCGTGACCACAATGTAACTGTCATATATCGTGACCACAGTGTAACTGTCATATATCGTGACCACACTGTAACTGTCATATATCATTACCACAGTGTAACTGTTATATATTGTGACCACAGTGTAACTGTCATATATTGTTACCACAGTGTAACTGTCATATATCTTGACCACAGTGTAACTGTCATATATCGTGACCATACTATAACTGTCATATCGTGACCACAGTGTAACTGTCATATATC
>JBBPBX010038508.1:0-27392 GCA_038048925.1 Garcialebias charrua
TGCTGCTGAGAACCATATCACACCTGGGCAAAGGTAATGTTTTCTCCACAGAGTCTTGATTTTACTTCATTTTTTATCGATTCTACCTGTTTAACTTGTCATTTTATTGTATATTAAATTGAGTTTTTAGTTCACTGTGTGTTAGTGTACTGACATGCAGAGGTGGGTAGGAACAAGTTACATTTACTCAGTTACATTTACTTAAGTAGCTTTTTGAGAAAATTGTACTTGTCAGAGTAGTTTAAATGTGAAAGACTTATACTTTTACTTGAGTAAATTTTAGGGGAGAAAACCGCAACTTTTACTCAGTTACTATGGGCTTTCTGCCGATCGCTACAGTTACTTTTGTTTCAAGTACCGGTATGTAAAAATATTTGCAGCAAAATTATTGCGTAACTTGTTGTCACCTGACATGTAACCAATAAAGTGAAGCCAACCAGTCACGTGACCACAACAAACTCTCCACGCGGGCCATGTTGAGTGACGTCGGAGATTCTAGTAAACAGTTAATGCTGTTTATAGGATGTCAAAATGTAAGAAAATGAGTTCCAACATTTACTGGTAGAAACAAAGTTTTGCAGAAAGTCAAGTTTTTTATTATTTAACAGAATTATTTGGGCTACAGTTCCCTTTGTGTTTGATTTTTAATTACAACAATGTAAAATATGTTTATTTCTAAATCCTTTTGGCTGGTATTGCCTTTGTTTTTTAATTTATAACAATGTATGTTCAGTCTCATTAAAAGTTATGTTTCCTTGTAAATCCATTTGCATGTTATAATTTAATGACACAAGATGGTACTCCGCAGTTACTCACTACTTGAGTAGGTTATAATCAAAGTACTTTATTACTTTTACTCAAGTAAATTTTTGGATGCCTACTCACTACTTTTACTTGAGTAATATTTGGTTCAAGTAACAATACTTTTACTTGAGTAAAAATTTTGAATACTCTACCCACCTCTGCTGACATGTAAATACTGTACTGTACACACTACACTAATACTGTATAGGTTCTGCAGGCTCTGTGCTGCACAAGATTCATATATCTCGCCTCTTTGCTGCAGAAGCCTGGTGTTGGAGGAGGAGAACCACCTTCCTCCGCTTCCACACAGAGTCTGGTCTTCACCAACTCCCACCATAACCAGCAGCCGCCCCCGAGCTGCAGCACAAGATTTTGATGGCCGCTACAGTGACACACAAGTTATCCTGGACTGTACAGAACTACGGTGTCAAACACCTTCATCCCTGCTCCTCCAGAGTAAAGTCTTCTCTTTGGTCAGGAAGTGGAGATCCATTTCCTGACCAAAGAGAAGACTTTTCTTCATATCTCCATTGGAGATATGAAGAAAAGTCTTCTCTTTGGTCAGGAAATGGAGATATGAAGTTTGATAGAAAAGCTGATGGCACAGTCTTGAAGAAAAACAAAATGCTGTCATTTACGTATATTGACATTGTCTTACATTTGTAAGTAGATATTCTTGATGGAAACATGTTGTACTGTTTTCTCTGGAGGTAAATAAAAATAAATGTCACATTTTTGTAAGTGCAGTACCTAAACATTTTATTGACCACTGTATTTTGGTATGTGGATATCTTAAATTAATTTTATGTGAGAATGTTAACCTATTGTACCTAAGTTTTTTGAGAGGTCCAACTTTGAAAAACCTTGTTTATTTGATAGTGTCAAAAACAGGGTAAAGTTAAACAAACATATTAACAATCAAATGCCTTAAATGAAAATTACAGATATATTATCCATTCAATTGGATATTTTTTTAAATTATTGTTAGTCTTGTTTAGCCACAGTAACAACACAATATCCTCTGTATTTCAATATTTGAACACTTTAATTGTGAAATAGAAGGTCGAAATTTTACAGGTAAGAAATCATATGCTAAAAACCTTTAAAATAAAACTTTTATTGATTTATGGAATCTGCTACCAAGTAGGTAAACAGATTAATGAGGGCTGAAAATTTTACAAAAAAAATCTTGTAATTGCTTTGACTGATAAGGTATTTAGCAGCAGCCAGGGCCAGCCTGTGCTGATGTGTTGGGGCGCAGACGACGCTGAAGAAGGGCTGCTTGTTGAGATGGACGTGCCAGAGGCAAGGAGGGGCCGGAGTGTCTCTGAACCAGCTGGCTCAGCACAAGGATCTGGCTGCAGGCCAAAGTCACCTGCAAGCACACACACACAATAATTAAATCTATATCACGCACATACATTCAAACAGGACTGCACAGATACTGATGAACTTACGGCTGAACTGTGACGACAGAGAGGTGGTGTTAAATTCAGAAACCTTCATGTCCCCGCTGGAGGAGAATGGTGGAGGTACAGGTGCTCCCAAACCTGGCAGTCGACCAATGGAGGTGTTGCTTCCTAGGGTGCTAACAGGAGGAGCAGTCTGGGAGTGAAGACTTTAGTTTCTGAGAGCTGCATAAAAACACACGAGGTCAAAATAATTAGACCAAGAATGTAAATACAGTATGTAGCTGAATGTACTAGATTGACTGACTCACATCCTCGCTCCACTCCTCTGCTCTGCTGCCCAGTCCTCCGACGTATTCCTCCAGGAAACTAGAAGACAAGTTAAACATAACATAAGGGTGCACACAGTCTATTTTTTAATAAACTGAAAACTGTTTTGAGCACAAATGTTCACCCCCCTTAAATCAGAGAGTAACTTCTAGCCTTCAGAAGAAGAAGAAGGGCTGTGAGTGTGTTCTTTAGATTAAAGTAAAACTACAATAATATGCATGAATTACCAAATTAAAAGAACAATGCATGCAGCAAATAACCCACTGGAGACTAGCAAGGCCAAACTCAACTGTTTACATCTTCTTAAAGTGTAGCCAATTCCATCCTATTTTTATTTAATATTTAATTACCATCTTAGCTAAATCTACATTAACAACAGGAACGTGGGGTTACTGAACCAACAATCTTAAAACTGTCATCTGAACAATCCTAGCTTCACCCTATGGTGAGGTTTTTCAGCTTTCTTCATGGACCTGACACAGAGCCCTGACAACGACTTCACAGCTGTCTCCTGATTTTTGCATGAAACTGAGAAGAGCAGCATGTTTGTAGAATGATCACAAAATATGAGCCGTTTTGTTTAAGTGTGGAAAATCTGTTTCTCTAACGTGAGTACACAAAAAAAAGATCGCGGCTAACGTTAGCCGCTAACAGGTAGCAACAACACAACGCGATCAAACTAACGTTACTTACCCTCGTAGTTGTGCAGAAAACTTGAGACATGCAATTTAAATCCCTTGTTACGTTTGCTTGTCGGAGCAGGGGACCAGGAATCAACGATAAGATGAACATTGTCTTGGGCAGCTCTTGTAAACATTCAGACAGCACTATTTTCACAGAGACCGGGGCTAGACCGGAAGCTGGAAATTACCTTTCCGGTCAATGCGCAAGTGATTTACGGCACTTGTGAACAGAGCCTATTTACAGTAGTAAATAAATAGAAATAATAATAATATATAAATAAAAATGCCCGTGACAAGAGTTCACAGCAGGTCTTTCAGCGGAAGGAGGAAACTATCTCCTCCTGTCTAAAACTCCGCAAGCCCTCTGCTGTCTGACAAGCGCATTACGTCACTCTCGTGGTTTGAGTTTGAGATTGAATATTGTCACATTTTAAGCGCAGGGAGGCAGGCTGAAAATGAAAATGCAGTTTGCTCTGTAGTTCAATGAGATATAACAGTGCTGAATAAGAAAATGAAAATGATTTAATCTTAATTTTATTTCTGACTCAAAAAAGGCAGCTTGACTTTGAAATTAAAAAGCATTTCTGCTATTTCATTTTAATTTTCAAAATTGACATTTCAAAATGAATTTTGGCCACTTTTTACTAAGACATATATTGAAAATTAAATGTTAAATGTTATTTTACTTATCATTTTAATTAAGTTACAAATTGAGCAGTCTCGAAGAAGAAAATGAAAATGCAGTTTGGTTTATTCATTTTAAATTTTATTTATGACTCAAAAAATGGCAGCTTGACTTTGAAATGAAAAAGCATTCCTGCTAAACCATTTTAGTTTTAATTTCGTCTCAATTACTCTGGGTTTGCTTTTGAGATTGAATATTGTCACACTTTGAGCGCAGGGGGGCAGGATGAAAATGAAAATGCAGTTTGCTCTGTAGTTCAATGAGATATAACAGTGCTGAATAAGAAAATGAAAATGATTTAATCTTAATTTTATTTCTGACTCAAAAAAGGCAGCTTGACTTTGAAATTAAAAAGCATTTCTGCTATTTCATTTTAATTTTCAAAATTGAGATTTCAAAATGAATTTTGGCCACTTTTTACTTAGACATATATTGAAAATTAAATGTTAAATGTTATTTTACTTATCATTTTAATTAAGTTACAAATTGAGCAGTCTCGAAGAAGAAAATGAAAATGCAGTTTGGTTTATTCATTTTAAATTTTATTTATGACTCAAAAAAGGCAGCTTGACTTTGAAATGAAAAAGCATTCCTGCTAAACCATTTTAGTTTTAAATACGTCTCATATCCGCTTCCATAGTGGAGAGCATCCTGTGCTCCAGCATCAACGTGTGGCATGGAGGCTGCACAGTTGAAGAGAGGAAAGCTCTGCAGAGAGTGGTGAAGGCTGCACAGAAGTCTGTTGGAGTCAGTCTCCCCACCATCACAGACATTTACACCTCTAGATGCAGGAAAAGAGCCACCTGTATCATGAAAGACCTCACTCATCCAGCACACTCACTCTTTGCCCCACTCCCCTCAGGACGGAGGTTGAGGAGCATCAAGTGTAGAACCACTAGACTGAGGAACAGCTTCTACCCTGAGGCTGTTAGACTCATGAATAAATAAAAATAAAATTAAAATAAACACTGCAAAATATCACATCATGCTGATGCTGATATGTTTTCTTGTTGCTGTGTTCATCTGTGTTCATCTGTGACCATCTGCTCATACAAACTCATGTTCGTGCTGCTGTTTATTCCCACTATATTAGGCTTAGTGTATTACTAGTTGATGTTTTTCTTAGTTAGTTCTCGATGTTATTACTGTTTTTCTCTTTCATTTGTTGTTGGATGTAACTGGGACCTCGTGTACATAATCTCGTTTTCATCTCATGTACCACATGCGGTGCAAATGACAATAAAGACTCTCTGACTCTGACTCTGATATATATATATATGTGTGTGTGTGTGTGTGTGTGTGTGTGTGCGTGCGTGCGTGCGTGCGTGCGTGTGTGTGTGTGTGAACCACATTCTGGTTCGGTCTATTGGATCCGGTGTTACACCATATTCTGTAACCTGCAACAGTGCATGTAACACCGCTCCCTATGGTTACAATATACGGTGGTCACAGAATTTGGTGTAACACCGGTTCGCAACGCGCTCCAAACAGGAAGTTGATTCATTTTCTGTTCTGTAACTGAAACGTGATGACCTCACTATGAATACTCGACGTGAAATATAAAACTTGATAGATGTCCTTGGAATCGATGTGTAGATTACTCGAGTAGTCTGTTAACACTGGACTCTGTGTCATCAAAATGGGTTATTCACTCAACTCATGGTCATGTGCTCATACAGTTTGCACTACTTCTTATTCGCACTAATGTTTGCATTACATTACTGCCTATGGTGTAGAGGCAGGACTGCCGACTTGGGACCCGAAGGACCCAGGTTCGAACCCCGGCCACTACACACCTTGGGGTGTCCATGAGTGCACACCTATTTCCCCAGCTCCCCGGGCGCTTTCTATGGCTGCCCACTGCACCACCTGGTGGTGGTTGGGTTAAATGCAGAGACTAATTTCGTCTTGTATGGGAAACATACACAGATGACAAAAATGTGACATTTACATTTATAGTCATACTACTGTTTACATTCACTGTTTACATTTATTACTACTGTTTTCATTCAATACTACTGTTTACATTTATTACTACTGTTTACATTTACACTACTTTTTATATCTACACTAATAATAATAATAATAATAATAATAATAATGAATTCAATTTATAACGCACTTTTCATTAATGAAAATCTCAAAGTGCTACAAGGTGCAACAGAATTAAATGTCAATAAAACAAGTAATAAAACAAGTAAAATCAATAACAGTATCAACTAAGATCAAAAGTAGAATCATGAGGAGGTAGAGTATGCTCGGTTGAAAAGAAAGGTCTTCAAGCCGCTCTTAAAGTCAACCACAGACTGTGGGGCTCTCAGACAGTCAGGAAGAGAGTTCCACAGGCGGGGGGCAGCCACACTGAAAGCCCGGTCTCCCATGGTCCTTAATTTGGTTCTCGGAACGTGAAGGAGATTACTGTTCTGTGACCGCAGCGACCGGGTGGATGAGTATGGAATAAGAATATCCTTCAGATAATCTGGTGAAGCTCCATGTAAGCATTGATGTGTAATGAGAGCAGTTTTGTACTGAATTCTGTAGGTGACAGGAAGCCAATGAAGGTTATGGAGAATGGCGTGAAGATTCTCAGTCGTCCAGGACATGATAAAATCATGTCATCAAATAAAGTCCAGTTGATCCTGTATTGAACGCCTTTTTTGATGTTATGGAGAATGGGCGTAATATGTTCAAATTTACAAACTCTCAACAAGATCCTTGCTGCACTGTTTTGAATATATTGAAGTTTTTGTAGGTTTTTGGCAGGGATTCCAATAAACAGGGAGTTGCAGTAGTCGAGCCTGGAGGAGACAAAAGCATGGACGAGCTTCTCAGCATCGGAAAAAGTTAGGGATGGGCGAAGTCTGGAGATGTTTCGAAGATGGAAGAAGCAAGTTTTAAACAGAAGCTTAATGTGATTCTCAAATGTAAGATTGGAGTCCATTTTTATTCCAAGATTAGTAACAGAGGTGGAGAGGGGGATGTTTTGTCCAGAAAAGGAAAGTGTTGTTATAGGAGATGTTTGTACCTGGTGAGGGGTGCCAATCAGTATGGCCTCAGTCTTGGAGCAGTTTAATTGAAGAAAGTTCTGATTCATCCATGCCCTAATTGCCTCCAGGCAGGCAGAGAGGGCAGTGAGTGAAGATGGAGATGACAAGGTGGAAGATGAGGATGCTCCAGTCCTGATGTAAAGCTGTGTATCGTCGGCATAACAGTGAAAAGAAATGTTGAACTGATTAATAATTTGACCTAAAGGCAGCATGTAAAGGGAAAACAGCAGGGGCCCCAGAACCGACCCCTGAGGGACACCACAGGAGACACAGACTGTCTGGGACGTGGCGTTGCCAAGACTAACACATTCCAGCCTATTGGAGAGGAAAGATTTGAACCAGTCCAGGACGGTGTCGCAGAGACCGACCTCCACATGAAGACGGTGGAGGAGGATACTATGGTCCACAGTGTCGAAGGCTGCAGTGAGGTCAAGGAGGACAAGGATGGAGGGAGAGCCAGTGTCAGCAGCCAAGAGGACATCATTGGTAACTCTCAGCAATGCAGTCTCTGTACTGTGAGCTGCTCTGAATCCAGACTGGAACTTCTCATACAGGGAGTGTTGTTGTAGGTGGTCCTGCAGCTGAGCAGCAACAGCTTTTTCCAGCACTTTAGACAGAAAAGGGAGGTGTGAAATTGGGCGGTAATTAGAAAAAATGTCGGGATCCAAATTAGATTTTTTCAGAAGAGGCCTAATGATGGCAGTTTTTAGAGGCAGTGGAACATGACCAGATTGTAGAGACTGATTTATTATTTGAGTGATTAGTGGGCCTATTGCAGAGTGATTGGTTTTTATGAGAGACGAGGGGAAAGGATCCAGGGCGCAGGATGAAGGCTTCATTTTCTTGATGATGGCCTCCACCTCACTCTGAACAACTTCGTCAAAGCTGTTTAGGGTCCCAGAATGCAGACGGGTAGGTGGCACACTGAGAACAGGGAGGTTGTGGAGCTGAGATCTGATAGTTTCAACTTTGGTTTTAAAAGATGAAAGAAACAGGTCGCATTTTTGAGCAGAGTCCTCAAGAGTTTGTTTAATGGGATTAAGCAGACGAGTTATTGTGGAGAAGAGCTGTTTAGAGTTTCCAGGGCAGGTGCTGATGATGTTAGAATAATATTTGGAGCGTGCTTCTTTAAGAGAATAGGCGTACGCTTTCTGATGTTCTTTGTATGCCAGCTTATGCACAGAGAGACCAGATGATTTTACACGTCTCTCAATAGCACGGCCACTACTGCTGATATATATTTTTTTTTACTAGCCTTATTGCATATGCCACTTTACCTCTATACCAATATCAACTACCTCATACATATACTGTGTACATAAACTTCATATGCTGCTTTGTCACTCTATTACAAATGTCAATGCCAGAACTTTCATTTTATTTTATAGATATACTTTTTACACTTTTATACTACTATGCAAAAAACTCAGGACAGTATTACACTTTTGTTATTTCATTTTATGCTTATGTTTATTAAATGTTTAGTGTTTTAGTGTTGGTGTAACTTTTCATACTTTCATACTACTACTATGCAAAAACTACTATGCAAAAACTCAGGACAGTATTACACTTTTATCATTTCATTTTATGCTTATGTTTATTAAATGTTTTAGTGTTTTAGTGTTTAAATGTTTACTGTTGCACCGAGGGACAGAGAGAAATGCAATTCCAATCCTGTGTATGTCCTGTACATATTGCAGTTTTGACAATAAAGTTGACTTTGACTTTTGACTTTAAAGCCCTCATATATATACATATCAGTTATGGAAGCGGATATGAGACGTATTTAAAACTAAAATGGTTTAGCAGGAATGCTTTTTCATGGTTTAGCAGGAATGCTTTTTCATTTCAAAGTCAAGCTGCCTTTTTTGAGTCATAAATAAAATTTAAAATGAATAAACCAAACTGCATTTTCATTTTCTTCTTCGAGACTGCTCAATTTGTAACTTAATTAAAATGATAAGTAAAATAACATTTAACATTTAATTTTCAATATATGTCTAAGTAAAAAGTGGCCAAAATTCATTTTGAAATCTCAATTTTGAAAATTAAAATGAAATAGCAGAAATGCTTTTTAATTTCAAAGTCAAGCTGCCTTTTTTGAGTCAGAAATAAAATTAAGATTAAATCATTTTCATTTTCTTATTCAGCACTGTTATCTCTCATTGAACTACAGAGCAAACTGCATTTTCATTTTCATCCTGCCCCCCTGCGCTCAAAGTGTGACAATATTCAATCTCAAAAGCAAACCCAGAGTAATTGAGACGAAATTAAAACTAAAATGGTTTAGCAGGAATGCTTTTTCATTTCAAAGTCAAGCTGCCATTTTTTGAGTCATAAATAAAATTTAAAATGAATAAACCAAACTGCATTTTCATTTTCTTCTTCGAGACTGCTCAATTTGTAACTTAATTAAAATGATAAGTAAAATAACATTTAACATTTAATTTTCAATATATGTCTAAGTAAAAAGTGGCCAAAATTCATTTTGAAATCTCAATTTTGAAAATTAAAATGAAATAGCAGAAATGCTTTTTAATTTCAAAGTCAAGCTGCCTTTTTTGAGTCAGAAATAAAATTAAGATTAAATCATTTTCATTTTCTTATTCAGCACTGTTATCTCTCATTGAACTACAGAGCAAACTGCATTTTCATTTTCATCCTGCCCCCCTGCGCTCAAAGTGTGACAATATTCAATCTCAAAAGCAAACCCAGAGTAATTGAGACGAAATTAAAACTAAAATGGTTTAGCAGGAATGCTTTTTCATTTCAAAGTCAAGCTGCCATTTTTTGAGTCATAAATAAAATTTAAAATGAATAAACCAAACTGCATTTTCATTTTCTTCTTCGAGACTGCTCAATTTGTAACTTAATTAAAATGATAAGTAAAATAACATTTAACATTTAATTTTCAATATATGTCTTAGTAAAAAGTGGCCAAAATTCATTTTGAAATGTCAATTTTGAAAATTAAAATGAAATAGCAGAAATGCTTTTTAATTTCAAAGTCAAGCTGCCTTTTTTGAGTCAGAAATAAAATTAAGATTAAATCATTTTCATTTTCTTATTCAGCACTGTTATATCTCATTGAACTACAGAGCAAACTGCATTTTCATTTTCAGCCTGCCTCCCTGCGCTTAAAATGTGACAATATTCAATCTCAAACTCAAACCACGAGAGTGACGTAATGCGCTTGTCAGACAGCAGAGGGCTTGCGGAGTTTTAGACAGGAGGAGATAGTTTCCTCCTTCCGCTGAAAGACCTGCTGTGAACTCTTGTCACGGGCATTTTTATTTATATATTATTATTATTTCTATTTATTTACTACTGTAAATAGGCTCTGTTCACAAGTGCCGTAAATCACTTGCGCATTGACCGGAAAGGTAATTTCCAGCTTCCGGTCTAGCCCCGGTCTCTGTGAAAATAGTGCTGTCTGAATGTTTACAAGAGCTGCCCAAGACAATGTTCATCTTATCGTTGATTCCTGGTCCCCTGCTCCGACAAGCAAACGTAACAAGGGATTTAAATTGCATGTCTCAAGTTTTCTGCACAACTACGAGGGTAAGTAACGTTAGTTTGATCGCGTTGTGTTGTTGCTACCTGTTAGCGGCTAACGTTAGCCGCGATCTTTTTTTTGTGTACTCACGTTAGAGAAACAGATTTTCCACACTTAAACAAAACGGCTCATATTTTGTGATCATTCTACAAACATGCTGCTCTTCTCAGTTTCATGCAAAAATCAGGAGACAGCTGTGAAGTCGTTGTCAGGGCTCTGTGTCAGGTCCATGAAGAAAGCTGAAAAACCTCACCATAGGGTGAAGCTAGGATTGTTCAGATGACAGTTTTAAGATTGTTGGTTCAGTAACCCCACGTTCCTGTTGTTAATGTAGATTTAGCTAAGATGGTAATTAAATATTAAATAAAAATAGGATGGAATTTGGCTACACTTTAAGAAGATGTAAACAGTTGAGTTTGGCCTTGCTAGTCTCCAGTGGGTTATTTGCTGCATGCATTGTTCTTTTAATTTGGTAATTCATGCATATTATTGTAGTTTTACTTTAATCTAAAGAACACACTCACAGCCCTTCTTCTTCTTCTGAAGGCTAGAAGTTACTCTCTGATTTAAGGGGGGTGAACATTTGTGCTCAAAACAGTTTTCAGTTTATTAAAAAATAGACTGTGTGCACCCTTATGTTATGTTTAACTTGTCTTCTAGTTTCCTGGAGGAATACGTCGGAGGACTGGGCAGCAGAGCAGAGGAGTGGAGCGAGGATGTGAGTCAGTCAATCTAGTACATTCAGCTACATACTGTATTTACATTCTTGGTCTAATTATTTTGACCTCGTGTGTTTTTATGCAGCTCTCAGAAACTAAAGTCTTCACTCCCAGACTGCTCCTCCTGTTAGCACCCTAGGAAGCAACACCTCCATTGGTCGACTGCCAGGTTTGGGAGCACCTGTACCTCCACCATTCTCCTCCAGCGGGGACATGAAGGTTTCTGAATTTAACACCACCTCTCTGTCGTCACAGTTCAGCCGTAAGTTCATCAGTATCTGTGCAGTCCTGTTTGAATGTATGTGCGTGATATAGATTTAATTATTGTGTGTGTGTGCTTGCAGGTGACTTTGGCCTGCAGCCAGATCCTTGTGCTGAGCCAGCTGGTTCAGAGACACTCCGGCCCCTCCTTGCCTCTGGCACGTCCATCTCAACAAGCAGCCCTTCTTCAGCGTCGTCTGCGCCCCAACACATCAGCACAGGCTGGCCCTGGCTGCTGCTAAATACCTTATCAGTCAAAGCAATTACAAGATTTTTTTTGTAAAATTTTCAGCCCTCATTAATCTGTTTACCTACTTGGTAGCAGATTCCATAAATCAATAAAAGTTTTATTTTAAAGGTTTTTAGCATATGATTTCTTACCTGTAAAATTTCGACCTTCTATTTCACAATTAAAGTGTTCAAATATTGAAATACAGAGGATATTGTGTTGTTACTGTGGCTAAACAAGACTAACAATAATTTAAAAAAATATCCAATTGAATGGATAATATATCTGTAATTTTCATTTAAGGCATTTGATTGTTAATATGTTTGTTTAACTTTACCCTGTTTTTGACACTATCAAATAAACAAGGTTTTTCAAAGTTGGACCTCTCAAAAAACTTAGGTACAATAGGTTAACATTCTCACATAAAATTAATTTAAGATATCCACATACCAAAATACAGTGNGATGACACATCACGTCACGCGCCAGAGCAGGTCTGTGGTCGCAGCAGAGTAGCTTGAAAATGTCCGTGGCAGAGACTGAAGAGAACTCGAAGGAAATGTCACAATCAAGCACCAGCGAGGAGGTTGGTAGCCAAGAAGACCAGCCGATCCATGTACATCCCTGGCCGTACCTCGAAGATTTTTTTGAAATGGTTGGATACAAAAACAACTCTTTTCGTATGCGCTGCAAGCTCTGCGCACCCAAGTACAATGAGCTAATGGCTTTCAAAAACTCTCCATCTAATCTGAAAAAACATATTGAGGTAAGCTGAAAGTTTTTTTTATCAGTTGATTACTGACTTCTAGTGACCTAGTAACATACTAATGTTGTATAATGTTTTCTATGGTTAGGAGGTACTAGCCATGGAACTAGCTACATGCTCTGGGTTTGCTTGCTAACATTGTTTCTCTTTTTTATTCAGATTTAAAACATATTTTCTTTCTGTCAGAGTTTTCACTGAACTTAACAAAGTTTTACTTCATAGACTACGTTCACACTGCAGGCAAATGCTCAATAATACCCCTATACAGTATGGTTATTTTAATATATTTAAATTTGCATTTAAATGTGTCTATTTTCAATGGGCATATATGCAGTTAAGACAGGTAGCTTAGTGCACCCCTAGTTTTTCAACATTAACAATATAATATAATCTAGTCTAAAAAAATGATTTTTGTGGGGGAGGTGGGGTTGTATACAATAGTATGTGTGGTGCAGCCTAAGCATTTGTCTTTGTTGTTGCTTTTTCTTACGCTACTTTTATACTTTTAAGTAGTTTTGAAACCAGTACTTTTTTACTTTTACTTGAGTAAAAAGCTAGAGTTGATACTTCTACTTCTACAGAAGTATTTGTAAATCCCAGTATCTATACTTCTACTTGAGTAATGAATGTGAATAATTTTGACACCACTGTTATTATTAAATAATGCTGGTTTGTGAGTAGATATAATTTTGGAAAATAAATTGTCTAATTTGACGATTTTCGGTTGTTTTGAGAACAACTGGACATTCTTCCACTGAATAAAGAAAAGTGTGTCCAAGGATCTACATTTAATGTTTCAATTATTGAATTTGTCATGATCTGTGAGCAAGGCGCTTCGAAGGCCTATTGCAATCGCTCTGTTCATTAGACCCGAGCAACAATTTTTCCGTCAAATGAATTGGCCTTTTGGAGGCCTAAACATATCTGAAAACTCACCAAATTTGGCAGAAGCATCAGGACTGCGTGAGAATATTTTAAGAGTGTGCAAAAATCACAACAGAAGTAGCTCAACAGCACCACCTGGAAATTTTCAAAAGACCCTCCGCATTAACCTGTCGTACAATCATGAAATTTGGTACACTTATCCAACTCCCCAAGATGCACATAAAACCCTCTGGCACCAACACTGTATGATAAACAGGAAGGTGGCCATTTTGGATCGAGATCCCAAATTTCACACCTTTTTGGAGGTTTACAGCCTACACATTTGAACAAACTCCTCCTAGGGATTTTGCTCAATCGGTTTGAAACTTGACCATTTTGTTCATAGGACATGGTGAACAAAAAGTTATCTAAACGGTTCATTTTGGAGCATGCTGAAGGGGAAGGGCCAGACCTCAAAGTTTGACATCTCGCCATGAAAAATGAAACGCTAATGGCACCTACAAGAAAACTGTCTGAGACATCAAACCTTCAGCTTAAGCCACACCCACTGAGAACAGGAAGTGTAAAGTTTTAAGTTGAACGGTACCTATCTGACCCCTGTGACCTAATCAACATAATAGTGTGTCCAGTGACCAAAGACATGTTGGTGTAACTTAATTTCCAACACTGACAGTTTTGGGTGGAGCATGTGGGCGGCACGGCGTGGCAAAGTAAGACGTAACGACATGGCCATACGCTTGGCTCTAATTTCCACAGATTCGAGCCGAGTTGCACCAAAATCAGTATGGTCGATTATTATCCACCCTTGAACAAGAATCCATGATAAGTGGCCAATAGCTTACACAGTGCCCCCTAGAATATTTTAAAACTGCAGCCCCAAGCCATTTTTTGACCGATAATTCTGAAACTCTGTGTACATACGTATCTTCTCAGGACCGATGAAAAGGTCTCTGGTGCCCTGGTCCAAACCCAACAGGGAGTCGGCCATTTTGGTTCAAAGGATCATTTTAGGGCATTTTTCAATTTTCATACATGATAAATTTTAACAAACTCCTAGGGATTTTGAGTTATTGACTTCAAACTTGGTTAATGCCTTAAAGGCATTGGGGAGTAAAAGTTATCAAAATCTTCAGTTTTCGGATATGCTAAAGGGGCATGACCAGGCCTCAAAGTTGCCCTTCACGCAATAATTTCAGAACACTATAACTTTCAAATAGAAATACCAAATTGCACCAAACGTGGCATGAGTCATCCCTGTTGGATGCCCAACAATCCACTCTTCATAATCTAACGACATCAAAGCCCCGCCCCTTCAGAACAGGAAGTCACTTTTTTCAATTGGAACGCTCCCTGTCTGACCCCCTTGACCTATTCAGGATGATCCCGTGTCAGATGACAGATAACAAGTTGCTCTGACTTGTTTTAAACCATAAACAGTTTTCGCTGGAGGGTGTGAACATCGCAGGTTGGTGAAGAAAGACGAAACGCTGTTGACATACATTTGCCTCTAAATTCCACATATTTCAGCCAAGCTGCACCAAACTCAATACGTTCAATCGGTATCCCCCCCCCCCAACAGAGATGCAGTCCAATATTTCATAGATGTGGCCTAATGCCTCTACAGCTCCCCCTAGAATATTTTTAAACTTCAGCCCGAGCCATGCTTTGACCGACAATCATGAAATCTGGTGCACATGTGTATCTTGTCAGGACCTACAAAAAAGTCTAGTGGAGACATGGTCCAAACACCACAGGAAGTTGGCCATCTTGGATTGAAGTTACGAATTTGACCCGATTTTGGATATTTATAGCTTCCACATTTGATCAAACTTGTTCTACAACTTTTGACATGCAGATGTCAGAATCACTACGCACAGTCTTGAGGCATTGACAATCAAAAGTTACCAAAATCTTTCTTCTAAATCAAAGCATGTGGGCGTGGCCAAGCTTCAAAATCTGACCTTTTGCCATAAAACATAAAGGTGTAATCTAAAAAAGCTAAGTCTGGTCCTCTGGACATTCAGAGGACCAGAATAAACTTTGTTTTATTTTTCTACCTGGATTATTGAGCATGCATCAGGGTATAAAGGTGGAATAACTTGCACACACTTGCACACCCAAACTTCCCAGCTGAATGAGACTTTCTGTGTGTAATAATAACTTTTTCATTCATTCATTCAACCTTTATTTATACAGGCTAGCCTCATTGAGTCACGGGGACTCATTTAAAAGAGGGACCTGTCTCACTCACACCAAACAACCATCCACTCTCACACTCACACCTAGGGTCAATTTAGAGTCACCAATCAGCCTAACAAGCATGTTTTTTGGTCTGTGGGAGGAAACCGGAGTACCCGGAGGAAACCCACGCATGCACGGGGAGAACATGCAAACTCCACCCAGAAAGGCCCCGGACCGGGATTTGAACCGGCAACCTTCTCGCTGAGAGGCAGCAGCTCTACCAGTTGTGCCACCGTGCTGCCCAACTTACAAACACTCATCACATTCACAAGGTCAGTTGGTGATGTCACCTTAGCCCCGCCCCCTTTGAACAGGAAGTCACCTGTTTTCTTTCAGGTTTTCTTCCATTTACTCTACCATTCATACAGAATTAAATATGTGTTTAATGACACATCAGAACTTGAGGCTAAATCCTCCTCTCACGCTAGAGGCTGGAGCAAGTGGGCATGGCTGAATGGTGAATTCCAAACCACCGCCATTTGCATACAGTTGGCTCTAAATCGAAAAAGCATATTAGCACCATATTGGATATAAATGACCTTTGTTAACCTATAAAGAAGTCAATAGGATTATATCAACATTTGACTCAAGTGTACCCCCTAGATTATTACTCCATCAGCTATAGCTCCCTGACACATCATCCGATCTGCAACAGATTTTTTGTGTCATGAGTAAGCAGTTCTAGACACATTGGTATTGTTGTTTCATGTGACTCTAAGATTCATACAGATTTAAATCTGTGTTTAATGACATGAGGCAAAATCTATCTCTCGACAATGGTTTGTTAAACCAGCCACTAGTGAGCATAAGCCAGTGTAGCTCTGTGCCTGTGCCACCATTTACCCAAGCCTGGGTAAATGGTGAGGGTTGTGTCAGGAATGGCATCTGATGTAAAACACTTTTGCCAAAACCATAAAGCGAGTTTAAAAAAATAATAATTTTTATTCATTTTACATTTAAAATACCAAAAGAAGAAATGTTTTCGGTGGTCGTGAGATGGAGTGAGTCGCACTTGCCAGTGCTCCGGGTAAAATTTATTTTTTAGTACCACCAAGCCCTCTATATGTAATATTTTTTGCCTATCATCACGCACACAACTTCTATCAAGCATCTCTTTTGAAGATTTTAAATTAAAAATGTCTCAAAAGTCGACAAGATCGAAGAAAGACGCTGAGAAGGATGACGCTGGCCTAACCCTCGAGGCAATTACCTCGCTGCTCGAGGAACACCGCGCTGCGCTGTCAGCTGAGTTTAAACAAACTTTTCACCAGCTGGATATCAAATTGGACCAAACTCGGCTCGCGGTGGAGGAACACGGCCAGCGTGTGTCATCACTGGAACTTGTCACTAACGACCTGAGCCAGCGCATGTCGGAGGTGGAAAACACCTGCTCAACTCTGCAGGAGGAAAACACCAGACTAAGATCTAAACTGGCGGATTTAGAAAATCGAAGCAGACGGCAGAATATTCGTGTGCTGGGTTTACCGGAATCTATTGAAAGCGGACGTCCCACAGACTTCTTTTCCAACCTGCTGTGTGACATCTACGGGCGTGACACGCTTCCTTCTCCACCCGAACTGGACCGGGCTCATCGAACCCTCGCTCCGAAACCCGCCTCGGACCAGCGGCCGCGCCCGGTTATCCTGCGAGTGCACCGGGTCCAGGTAAAGGAGCTGCTGATCCGGGAGGCCCGACGCAGAGGCAGGCTTGAATACCAGGGTAAACCGGTGCGGATCGTGGAAGACTACAGCCCAGAAGTCCTCAACCAGCGAGTGGAATATAAGGACGTGATGTCCGCACTGTATTCTTTGGGTCTAAAACCTGCTCTGCTTTTTCCTGCTCGACTTCGCGTGACTTTACCTGATGGACACAGAAAGTGGCTGGGCTCGGTCGAAGAGGCGCAGAAGTTCAGTGACACCTTTCAAGCTTCACAGCGCAAGTAATATTTAAACTTTTCTTCTAACTGATGAACAATGTACGGAAGCGTATTGCTGACACCAATGCGCTGTTCCCGCACTGGCTTTGTTTCTGTTTACACTAAACTTTTCTTTACATGAGGTGAGGAACAGATGAGCAGGACTCTGCACATACTCTGATTATCTGAGACTTTTTTAGTTGCAGCTTTTTTTGAACTATTAACATTTTTGAAATGAAACATTTTTCCTTTTCTCGTTTACCTGTTGACTATTTTGAGCTGAATCTTGGGTTAGTCCTGGATTGATTGATAATTAATTTGAGATTGGGATTAATTTAACTTTACGTTTGTATATGTGTGCGTGATTACCGGTACATGTGTATACATTTTTTGGCCTTGCATACTTTAAACTAGTTTGTGAGGTGCTTATAAAAAATTTTTTTTATTTTTTTTTTAGGCATTAGGTATTTAGGCACATAAATAATTGAAGTAGGCCTATCCAGGTATAAAAATGGGTGAAATATATAATGTTTTTAATATATTATTTTGAACTATTAACATTTTTCCTCTTCTTGTTTACCTGTTGACTATCTTGAATTGAATCTTGAATTGGTCTTGGACTGATTGAAGATTTAATTTAGGATTAGGATTAATTTAACTTTGTTTATATGTGTATGCGTGATCACACATCTATGTGTACATTTTTGGCCTTGCATGAGGTGCTTATACATTTTTTTTTTCCTCTGATGATACTGGAGCACTAGTTTAAAAGTTAGACAGGAGACTTATTTTTAATTTCTATGGAGCTTGCTGCTTCTGTCTGTTGCAGCTGTCCAGGGTGGGAAAGGGAGGGGGGTGGGGGGTCCATCACTGCCATTAATTTATATTTTCTTTCACTTTGCCAAGAACTGCACAGCCATCAACACATTAGACTGTATTACCTACCTTTCTTATACAAATTATTAGTAATATGAGTGGTCAGTTGGTGTTGTCAAGCTGGAACGTCAAAGGTTTAAACCACCCCGTCAAGAGAAGGAAGGTGCTCTCTCATTTAAAACAGTTAAATACAGGCATTGCTTTCCTGCAGGAGACTCACATTAGAAGTGACGATAGCAAACGATTACTGCAAACATGGCACGGGCAGAGTTTCCATTCCTCATTTCGAGCAAAGGCTCGGGGCGTCTCGATCCTCATCAGTCAAGACATTTCATTTGAACCTTTTCAAGTTAACTCAGATAAATATGGTCGTTTTGTGATTGTTTCCGGTAAATTGTACAACACACCAGTAGTGCTAGTTAANTATATATATATATATATATATATATTAGGGGTGCAAATCTCTCAGTGTCTGGAGAATCGATTCGATTCCGATTTTTGGTGTCACGATTCGATTCAAAATCGATTTTTCGATTCAGAAACAATTTTTGATTCAGAAACGATTTTTCTATTAAAATGGTCATAAATTTAGTTTCAGTTTATGTAACTGACAAGCTGAAAAGAATAAACAACAATGTAAACAAATGGAACATTTATTTAAAACAATAATTTTAGGTTCCTTATTGTATCAAATTTTTTGCATCGTTAGATATTAATACCAAAAATAGGAACAAATTATACAGGAGAGCATAAAATTCTGTAACTTAAATTAGCAGACACTCTCACACCTAGAGAAAATTTAGAGTTACCAATCAGTCTACATGTTTTTGGTCTGTGGGAAGAAAATGGTATACCTGGAAAAAACCCACACATGCACAGAGAGAACATGTAAACTCCACTCAGAAAGGTCCGGGCTGGTATTTGAACGAGCGACCTTCTTGCTGAGTGGAAGCAGCTCTACCAACTAGGCCACTGCACCGCCCACCCTCAAATAGATTTTAGGAAAACTTCTAGGAAACAATCATCAAATGTACCTCTACAATAAATGACCTTATTGGAGCCAAGTTGCCAACCCATTTCAAGATGGCCTCCACATCAACTGAATTCAGTGACTTTTACAGACAGGAGCTAAAATCTCGTGTGGTAGTATCTGAGTCAGTCCCAACATTTAGTCAGCGATCACGCTGAACTTTTGTTTAAAGTTTCAGTCTGCAGTTCTGTAGTGCAGTCTGTAAGTTTTCTAAAAATATATTTTAACATATTTCTTCACTCTGTCACTATCTCCTGACAGACTGATGTTAGACAAAGTAATCTCTGAAAAAAACTATTGTCCCCTTGCTTCTCTAAAAGCATTTCTAAAAAGCCACAGTGACCCGCCGTTAACCAGCCAATAAAAACAGAGTTTTTAACCAGCCAATAAAAACAGAGCTTCTCATGCTCCTAACCCACGCCCCCCCGTCCCAGCCCCCGCGGCCACGCAGGTTCTCGTTCAAAGAATTGCAAAGCGATGCAAAACTGTTTTGTATGTGACACAAATGTATTAAATTCCCCTTCTTCATCCCTGATCTGGACTTTTCTTTTGTTTTTTTGCCAAAAGTCAAGTGATCGCTTCCTCCTCCACTGACTCATGACAGAAACATTGAGGAAATGAATGAATTTGTCACGAGCGAATTAAACTCATGTCCAACGTGGCTGCGCGGCTCTGCAGATTTCATGGTGTTCTGGTGTGCTGGACCAGCGCTCCCTGTTTTTATTTTATTTTTTAGAACGTTTTATTAACATATAAACACAGAACTTCGCAGCGGCTGACAGGACATGCAGTGGAGGCGGAGCATTCGGAAGCAGAGCTGAATTTCACCGAGAGCAAGAGGGAGCAGAGCCATATATGGCTCTGAGGGGGAGGGACCAGAAACGTGTCTCTGTTCAAAATTTTCCTAAGTTCCAGCGTGTTCCAGAAATTACATATTGCACCTTTAAGGTTTGACCAAAATGGTCAAAACATTTGTCAACCCCAGCTGATGTCAGTCTGACACTCTGGCGGGCGATGTGCATGCTTTTCAGGATTTTTTTACCATCACCTAATGATCTCTAGGTGGTTCTTGAGAACAGACTTCACCTGAGATCAGCTGTCTTTGCACAGGTCGTGAACCCATCCTGGTCCATCTCTGAGGAGATGCTGAACATGTTGGTTTCTAGGAAGAACAGGGTCCTGAACGCAGCACTACCCCTGCTTTCAGCTGCACTCTAATGTTACGGTGTTCCAGCCTGGACCGTCCCCCCCACCTTCAAGGACCCTCCTGTGACTCTGAGGGGAGTCACAGGAGGGTCCATCCAGAGTTTGCTGGCTGTCTATCACTCATCTTGTCCTCCCCAGCAGCTCAGCAGAGCTTGCACAAGTGTCTATATGCCGAGCTCGAGTGGATTTGTGTCTCCCTGCTGGAATGTGATCCGATGCAGAGGTTGTGAAACAGCTGGCGAGCCGACGAGCTGCGATCCAGCTGAAAGTGCTGGCTCAGCAGGATGGAGGCTGGTTGCACAGCGGAACAAGAGACAGAAAGCAGAGACATCTCATCCCGATCCTGCTGCGACCTCTGACCTCGTTGCTTTCAACTGGTCCAATAAGATGCTCAGAACATCCAGGTTTCACTGCAGACGGGTTATTTTTTAACACCACAGGGAGTAAAGAACCCCCAGACACCTGAGATCAATTGTAAAATGGGTTCACTGAGAAGTCCAATCCTTCTACTCCTAACAGAGGTGGGTTAGTGAAGACACTCACATCTACCCAGGTTTAAGGAACACCAGAGATAACCTTGAAGAAGTCACAGTTGAACTGTTGACAACTTATTGCTAACAGCAAGCAACTATTCCACTAACATCAACATTATGTGAACAAAACAGAAAAAATGGCTCTTTACTGAAAATAAATCAAAATAAAAAGCTAAACAGTCTTTGTCTACAGTGCGAAAAACTTTATCTCAGTACACCTTTTAGTGAGAGGCTGGGACCCCAAATATTAAACTGACTGTGTCCTGGTGTCCATGTCCAGGTGTCACTGTGTGAGAGGTGGGGGACACATGGACAGGTCTCCAGTCCATCACAAGGACACATAGACAAACGAGACAAACAAACATTCACTCTCTCTCTCTCATCTAGAAACAATTTAGAGTCACCAGTCAGTCTAACATACATGTTTTTGGTCTGTGGGAGGATACTGGAGTACCTGGAGAAAACCCACACATCATGCATGGAGAGAACATGCAAACTCCACCCAGAAAGGCCTCTGACTGGGATTTGATCTGGTGACCTTGAGAGACAACAGCTCAACCAACTGAGCCACTGTGCTGCCGTGTGACAATATTTACAATTGTTTTATTTGTTGGCAGCTCTGAAGGATTTTTGTATTTTTTTAACTTTTGTTCTAGTCCTGAGTTTTCAGAAGACCTTACAGCCACAGAGGCCTTCCAGATCCGTTAGCCCAACATGGTGCCATATTTTCAGTCCGACTTGTCAAGTGGTCAAACACAGTTTAGTTATTTTAATTGTCCCAGCTTTTGCAATCTGCTTTTGACATCATCCACTCAGATCTGTTCCGTCTCAAACTTGTCCTAAATGCTGATAAAACAAAGGGATGCTTTTTACAAACAGGAAGTCGGTCCCAGCAGATCTTCCTCTGATTTTATCCTCAAATGGTGTCCCTATTGAGTTTGTTGATTCCTATAAATATTTGGGTATCCTGGTTGATTCACATCTCTCTTTTAAACTCCACGTGGAAAACCTAGTGAAGAAACTGAAAGTTAAACTGGGTTTGTGCCTACTCAGTTAGTCTCAGTAGGCTTTTCTCATGGTGACATGCATTAACAATTCAATTTTTGCTTTTGTTTTGTTTTTTCCTGCAGTCATATTGCAGGTGATTGCATACATGTTAAAGTTTGATGCAGCTCTGCTTTTCTGAATGGACCATCTTCATCTCCACTGCAAGTGTAGCAAACCAGGAAGCTCTTTCTTTTATAGATTACAGTACACTAAAAATTTGCACTGTGCCCTTGTTTTTCAATTTTGTAATTTATCATTGTTTACTGAAAGCTATGTGACTTTGTTAATATTCTGTCCTAAAATGCAGTTAGATGTGCCCCTTTTTTTTTTTTTAGCACCTGCCCCTTTAGTGGGCTCTGCACGTCCCTGGCGATGTATACGGCGGTGCGACATGTTTATGGATTTTTCCACTTTATTGGACATAATTGGACTGATGCGACGTGTACGGCGGTAAATACGGTAAGTAGAGTACTTTGTTACAGCCCACCACTGCCTTTCTTGACCTTCAGAAAGGCAGCACAAGAAAAAAAAAGCTTTGCAAAACTGTCCTGTTTCAGGAGTTTTAACTTATGTAAAACTTTCATGTACGTATAAATATGACTGTGTCAAAACAGATAAGTGCGTGTGGTTGGATAAAAATATGTGTATGTCTATAGTTTGTACATGTGTGCATATAGATGTGTGGGTGTGTGTGTGTGCGTGCGTGCGTGCGTGCGTGTATGTATATATATAAGATAAATTCAATTTTTATTTGTACAGGTTAGCCTCATTGAGCCATGAGGACTCTTTTACAAGAGAGACCTGATCCAAACAGAACATATAAAGTACAAACAACAATAACATTAAACACTGACAAACAATAAACTACAATGAAAATGCAGTTAAAATAAAAGTAGTGTTATAAAACAATTCATTCAACCTTTATTTAAACAGATAAATCACATTGAGCCTCGAAGACTCATTTACAAGTGAGATCTGTTGGACAGACAATAAAAGTGGTGAAAAATGACACAGAGGGTTTGGAGACAAAAAAATCCTAACACATTTTTGATCTTTGCTTGAAGGCTAAAAATGTGGTAATGAAGAAAAGTCTTGCACACAAGCACATAATGACGCACATAATGCATGTGCATTAAATCAGTGCACTGTAAAACAGGGAGGAATGCTAAAAACAAGAACATGTTTGTTTTGATTTTTCTTTTGACATTATCAAATGTTTGAAACCCCTTAAAGAAATCAAGATGGACAACTTCAGTTCCTGTTGTTCCAGGCTGCAGGAGCTGAGTAGGAAAAGTTCAGTCTACACTGAGGGAACACTGCAGGTAATGATGGCCTTTAGAGCACATGTTGTAACTGCACTGATGATGTGACAAGTGGGAGGAGATATAAGAAGGTATAGCTGACCAAGGAGGGATTTATAGATGATTATGTACCAGTATAAGAGCCTACGTGTAGATAATGATGACCAACTGACCAATGAGTACAGTGATGGGTACAGTATTTACAACCAGTTATGAATCTTAGCGTGCCATGGTAGACACTACAGCATACAACAAGCAGCTGGCAGGAGCATTCGTCACCATAGTCAATGGCTGGTAGGAAGGTAGTGGTTACAAGGTGTTTTCTGACATTCAGAGTTTAGAGTTCAGAAATAGATCAATTTTGCTGAAAGATTGTTTCTTCCATTTTTTTCCAATCACCACCACTTCTAACTCTGATGTCACTGTAACTGTGATCATCCACTCAGGTTTGGTCATTATTTCAGCTCACAGGTCATCTACCTTGATGCTCTGTAGCATATCTTCTTTCTGGGAAGCTCAGGCTGCAAGGTTTGATTGCACAGCCCTCCTCATCCAGTCCCTGTCAAGACTGGGGCGGCCGTGGCGTAGTGGTAATGGCAGTCGTCTCCCGATCGGAAAGTTGGCGGTTCGACTCCCGGGACCCGCACCATGTGTCGTTGTGTCCTTGGGCAAGACACTTAACCCTGAGTTGCTCCCGGTAGGACTGGAAAGCACCTTGCATGGTAGTCTGCCGCCACCGGTTTATGAATGTGTGTAGCATTCAATATATGTGTAGCACTTTGAGATTTTCAGTAATGAAAAGTGCGTTATAAATTGAATTAATTATTATTATTATTATTAAAGCTAGGGTCTGCGATATTTGAACACTCTGGGACTCTCTGGGACTTAGAAATATTTTCAGCGCAGAAAAGCATTCTGCTCCCTCCTCTCAGAGCCATATATGGCTCAGTCCGTGCTTCTGCTGAACTTGGGATCTGCTCCGCCCCCTGCTTCTGTCTGCTCAGAGCCACTGCGATATTCTGTGTTTATGGAAATAAAACCTTCTAATAAAATAAAATAAAAACATGGAGCGCTAGTCCTACAACACAAAATCCAGCAGACACCAGCAGAGGTTCACAAAGCAACGTTGGACATGTTTTAATTCGCTCGTGACTTCCTCTTTCTGTCAGCGCTGGTCTCTGGAATGTCTGGAATGCCCCACCTCCTCCGGTCTCTGCGCTCCGAAGTTCTGACAATATAACTGTTTAAAAAATTTAATAAAACCATGAATCACTCATCCTACAACACAAAATCCAGCAGAAATCATCAGAGGTTCACGAAGCAACGTTGGACATGTTTTAATTCACTCGTGAGTCGTGACAAATCCATTTCCTCATTTCTGTCAGTGAAGGATGAAGCGATCACTTGGCTTTTGGCAAAAAAACTAAATAAAAGTCCAGCTCTGGGATAAAGAAGGGATATTTAATACATTTTGTGTCACATAAAAAACAGTCCTGCATCGCTTTGCAATCCTTTAAATGAGAACGAGCTGCGGCTGGGACAGGTGGGGGCGTGGGTTGGGGCGTGACAAACAACTCTGTTTTTATTGGCTGTCAGTGTCCTGGTCACTCTTGTGTTTTCAGTGTTTTTATAAATGCTGATAGAGAAGCAAGGGGACTATAGATTTTTTCAGAGATTACTTTGTCTAACATCAGTTTGTCCGTAGATAGTGACTGAGTGAAGAAATATGTTAAAAATATATTGTTTAAAAAGTTACAGACTACATTACAATCTTACATACCCCAGCTTTAAGACTGGCTGAGGAGGGCCAGATGTTGGGGGTTTTGGCTCCCACTGTCTCCCCAAATGACACGTTTCCATTAGTACCACTACAGCACGGTTCAACTCGGCTCGGTACAGACCATCTGATGAAAATGTTTGATGAACAATATCAGCACTAGTTCTGGTTGATCTTTGAGTTTCCTGTTTTATTGTTCTGTAAGACATTTAAATATCCAGATTTGGTTTTCCCTATTGTTCTTATATGTAAGTTTAAATTTTCTCTGAATTTCTATGTCAGTTAAGGCCCCAGTATAGCTCTGCGTTGGGCCGAACGCCGCTCCACGCCGTGCGAACGCCGCGGCACAAGCCTTTGAACGCGGGCGTGAACGCGCCAAGCTCAAATTTTACAACCGCTTACGCGCGCACGTTGTCTCACAATAAACTGCCCGGCGCCGGACTGTTTTGTATGAGACACAAATGTATTAAATTCCCCTTCTTCATCCCTGCTCTGGACTTTTCTTTTGTTTTTTTGCCAAAAGTCAAGTGATCGCTTCCTCCTTGATGAGGAAATGAATGAATTTGTCACGATCGAACTAAACTCATGTCCAACGTGGCTGCGGGAGGCTCTAAATATTTCCTGGTGTTCTGGTGTGCTGGACCAGCGCTCCCTGTTTTTATTTTATTTTTTTAGAACTTTTTATTAACATATAAACACAAAATACCGTTGCGCAGCCCGTGCTTTTTATTCCCCACCCGACCTGTCAATCAATTCAGTAGGCGTGTCAGCAAATGACCAATCAGCGACCTCAATTTGTCCCGTAGGTAAACGCTCCGCCCTGCTGCTGCTCAAATGACGTCAAGTATTTGGAGCGAAAACGCTGGAGCCTCACGCAGAGCTATACTGTGAACTGCCTGCGCGTAGCACACGCGCGTCGAGCGGCGTTCGGCCCAACGCACAGCTATACTGCGGGCTATGAAAAACTACTATGCAAAAAACTCAGGACAGTACTAAACTTTTATTATTTCATTTTATGCTTGTTTATTAATTGTTTAGTGTTTAAATGGTTACTGTTGCACCGAGGGACTGAGAGAGAAATGCAATTTCAATCCTGTGTATGTCCTGTACATATTGCAGTTCTGACAATAAAGTTGACTTTGACTTAAGCGCAGAGCCAGCAGGTTCCACACATCCAGGCGTTCTTTTAGTAAACCTCGTGCTCTGACATTGACTCTGTGGAGCATCTGTTTCGTTTCCCTCCTACAGTTCAGGACGGCTGTAACCTCTGATGTCTTCACTGATGGAAGTGTCCGATATCAGGGTTAACTGTGGTCTGTTGTTTGTACTCTTTGCCTCCTACGGCTCACATCAGGGACACTCGTTGACACGAACATGAGCCAAAACCAACAAGCGAGGCACCTTTTTATTACCTCTGTCATGGTCCTGAAAAAAGGTTCTGACTTGGAGCTGACGACTGGACCATTGGACCAGTGGAGAACATCGTCTCTGGACAGCGATGTAAAATATCTGAAACTAATGAGATGAAGAAATGGACAGGCCTTCCTTCTGAGATAAACTCTGTCTGACAATGAGCTGACCTTTGAACTTCAGGTGGACGCTACTTTTATTCAGAGGTTCTGAAGTTCATCAAACTGGTTCCGATTTGCTTTAATGAGAAAGGAAGACATTAGAAAGACAGTTGGGTCACTTACTGGACCAAGATTGGCTGACCAAGATGAGAACGCCTCCTCTGGGAGGGTTTAGTCAAGAGTACCAAAGGTTCTGGGAGGACTTTATGTAGACTGGAGGTGGCCAATAAGTGGACTTCTAGACTGGATTGTGTGGGGACAGTAAGTGGACTCTAGTTGGACTTGTGGACCAGTGTGATGGAAATCTGTGGTCCAGCTGCTGCTTGAAGCTCACAAAACTCCAACAGATAATTAGTTGTGATGATGCAGTTGGTGACAATCACTCACCATGGCAACAGAGCCTTGGAGCCAGAACGATGATGGACTTCACGTCTGAGGTCACACTTTGACCTTCACAACCAGGATCTTGTTTTTATTCATTGTCTTTACTTTTCTTTTGGACTGAGCAGGACAGAGGTGTGT
>JBBPBX010038509.1:3552-18184 GCA_038048925.1 Garcialebias charrua
CACCATCATCCCTGTCCCAAAGAAGGCAACGCCCGCATGCCTCAATGACTATCGCCCAGTAGCACTCACCCCCATCCTGATGAAGTGCTTTGAACGGCTAGTCATGAAAAGCATCACATCTGTCCTCCCTGCCTCCCTGGATCCCTTCCAATTTGCATACCGACCTAATCGCTCAACCGACGATGCCATCTCCTCTGCCCTCCACACAGCTCTCACACATCTGGACACGAAGGACTCCTATGTTAGAATGCTGTTCATCGACTTCAGCTCAGCATTCAACACCATCATCCCCCAACAGCTCATCCTTAAACTGGACAGTCTGGGGCTGAACACCTCAATGTGTAACTGGCTGCTAGACTTCCTGACCGGGAGACCACAGACAGTACGGGTCGGGAGTAACACATCTAGCACCATCACATTGAACACAGGGGCCCCACAAGGATGTGTGCTGAGCCCCCTTCTATTCACCCTGCTAACACACGACTGCACACCATCATACAGCTCCAACCACTTCATCAAGTTTGCGGACGACACAACAGTGGTAGGTCTCATCAGCAACAACGATGAGACGGACTACAGGAACGAGGTGAGCCGCCTGGCCTTGTGGTGCGGACACAACAATCTCACTCTCAACGTGGAGAAGACAAAGGAGATTGTTGTGGACTTCAGGAAGAGGGATGCCCAACATGCCCCTCTGACCATCAACAGCACCGCAGTGGAGAGAGTAGACAGCACCAAGTTCCTCGGAGTGCATGTCTCAGAGGACCTGTCCTGGAGCAGGAACACTGCATCACTGGCCAAGAAGGCTCACCAGCGTCTCTACTTTCTCCGCAAGCTGAAAAGGGCTGGAGCTTCAACCCCCATCATGTGCACCTTCTACAGAGGTGCCATAGAAAGTGTCCTGACCAGCTGCATCACTGTGTGGTTTGGTGCATGTACTGCATCATGCCGCAAGAGCCTCCAGCGCATCGTGAGAGCAGCTGAGAAGATCGTCGGCACCTCCTTCCCCTCACTGCAGGACTTACACAGCAACCGCCTCACTCGGAAAGCCCACTGCATGGCAGGTGATCCCACACACCCACTACACAGCTGCTTCAGCCTGTTGCCATCAGGGAGGAGACTGAGGAGTCTCCAGGCTCGAACCAGCAGACTGAGTGACAGCTCTGTTCATCAGGCAGTCAGGATGCTAAACACTCTGCCTGCTCTGCCCCCCCTCCCATTTGAACTGCCTTAACACTAAAAACTTTCTCACACATTACCACACAACACAAAGATTTTAACACTGGACTCTGTGTCATCAAACGGGTTATTCACTAAACTCTCGGTCATGTGCTCATTCAGTTTGCACTACTTCTCATATTTGCACTAATGTTTGTATTACATCACTGCCTATAGTCATACTACTGCTTACATTCTCTGTTTACATACTACTGGTTACATTCAATGTTTACATTTATTAATACTGTTTACATTTATTACTACTGCTTACATTTATTACTACTGTTTACATTTCCACTACTTTTATATCTACACCACTGCTGATACATATACAGTATTCTCTGACCAGCCTTATTTAAGGATGCCCAATGTGCCTTACTGCATATGCCACTTTTGCCTCTATAACAACATCAACTACTACCTCATACATATACTGTGTACATTAACTCATATGCTGCTTTGCCACTTTGCAAATGTCAATGCTAGAACCTTTAGTTTATTTTATAGTTATACTTTTTATACTTTTTTTATACTAGTATGCAAAAACTCAGGACAGTATTATGTTCATTAAATGTTTAGTGTTTTAGTTTTAGTTTTAGAGTTGGTGTAAATTTTTATACTCTTATACCATTATGCAAAAACTCAGGACAGTGTCACAGTTTTACTATTTTATGCTTATGTCTAATATTATATGTTTCAGTGTTTCAATGTTTAAATAGTTACTGTTGCACCGAGGGACTGAGAGAAACGAAATTTCAATTCTGTGTATGTCCTGTACATATTGCAGTTCTGACAATAAAGTTGACTTTGACTTTGATTCAGATACTGTATGCCACTTGGTACATCATACCACACACAAACACACACATACTCGAATATGTAAATACATAAATGGTCAGTAAAGCAAGATTGTACCCAGTTTTGTCAATCAAAAGCTTCCAACGGTTATAAAAACAGCTACTGGGCAAATGGACAGACTGCTGTTTAAAGAGACCCACACGAAAAGAGGGATCGGAGGGGAGGGGAGGGGGGATCTCTGGCTGTATCATATGTATCTTCCCTCCAGCTCTGTAACAAGCACAGATATATTAGCAACGTACCACTAGATGGAGATCTAGCAAAAAGTTAGGGACCCCTAAGCAAGTTTAACTTGTCTCCTCTTCCTATCAGCAGCCCCATCAGACCTGCTGTAGCTTCAGCAGATATCCTCATGGAGACCAAAAGATGTGCATTCATGTGCCGCATGATTAAAGCTGTTTTCTGCTTGACCATTTTAGTAGAAAACCACCAGGAGATGAACTTCTTCTTCTTCTTTCGGCTTTTCCCTTTTCAGGGGTCGCCACAGCGAGTCATCCTCCTCCATCTCACTCTGTCCTCTGCATCCTCTGTCCTCACTCCAACTACCTTCATGTCCTCTCTAACTGCATCCATATATCTCCTCTTTGTCTTTTTCCTGGCAGCTGCATTTCTAACATCCTTCTACCAATATACCCACTGTCCCTCCTCTGGACATGTCCAAACCATCTCAGTCTGGCCTCCCTAACTTTATCTCCCAGTTGTTCAACATGTGCTGTACCTCTGATGATCTCATTCCTGATCTTATCCATCCTTGTCACTCCTAAGGAGAACCTCAGCATCTTCATTTCTGCCACTTCCAGTTCTTTCTCCTGTCTTTTTGTCAATGACACTGTCTCCAGACCATACAACATAGCTGGTCTCACCACTGTCTTGTAAACTTTTCCTTTGACCTTTGCTGACACCTTTTTGTCACAAATCACTCCTGAAACTTTTCTCCATCCACTCCATCCTGCCTGGACTCTCTTTTTCACCTCTTTACCACATTTCCCATTTTCCTGGATAGTGGAGCCCAAGTACTTGAAGTCCTGCACCTTTGTGACCTCTGCACCTTGTAGCCTCACTGTTCCACCAGCCTCCCTCTCATTCACACACATGTACTCTGTCTTACCACGGCTGACTTTCATTCCTCTTCTTTCAAGTGAATACCTCCAAAAATGGGAACCAGCACACTTTGTCTCCATTCTTCAGGCATTTTCTCATCCTCAAATATTCCATTAAATATTTGAGTCAAAAACCTCACTGCCATCTCTCCAAGACATTTCCAAACCTCCACTGGTATGTCATCAGGTCCTACTGCCTTCCCCTTCTTCATTCTTTTCAGAGCTTTCCGGACTTCACCCTCACTAATCTTTCCCACTTCCTGGTCCACAGTTTCTATGACCTCCACTCTTCTTTCTCTTTCATTCTCTTCATTCATTAGCTCCTCAAAGTAATCCTTCCATCTTCCCATCACACTCTCCTCACTTGTTAGAACATTCCCATTCCCATCTTTAATAAGCCTAACCTGCTGCACATCCTTTCCAGCCTGATCCCTCTGTCTTGCCAATCGGTACAAGTCCTTCTCGCCCTCTTTAGTGTCCAGTCTCCCATACAACTCATTGTACGCCCTCTGCTTTGCCTTAGCTACTTCCCTCTTTGCTCTATGTCCCATCTCCTTATATTCCTGTCTCCTCTCTTCAGTCCTCTCACTGTCATATTTCTTCTTGGCTAATCTCTTTCTTTGAATGGCGTCCTGCACTTCACTATTCCACCACCAGGTTTCCTTATCATCCATTCTCTGTCCAGATGACACACCAAGTACCTTCCTACCTGTCTCTCTAATTGCTGTTGCTGTAGTAGCCCAGTCACTTGGAAGCTCTTTCTTACCACCCAGAGCCTTTAACAGCTCGTCTCTGAATTTCTCACAACATTCTTCCTTCTTTAGCTTCCACCATTTGGTCTTCTTCTCTGATTTTACTATTTTTCTCTTCTTCACAACAACAGTCATTCTAGGAGATGAACACCACCTATACATAATTGTCCATGTTGAGCCAGAGCATAAGCCGGTATGGCTACATTTAACTTAAGTCATATCTGTTCTATTTGTTTCCATTTCTGTTGCTGTTTTATTTACAGACAAAGTCTATGAACCATGAGAAGTGGCAGCACTGTGAAGGGGTTTAAGTTAGCTAATCCTGCATAGCTGCAGCGTATGCTAAAATATTTACTAAGATGCTCATTAGGTGATGTTTAAACAACACACTTTAGCTAATCAAAAGGAAGATTATTCATTCAGTTTACATTTTACTCACTGCCACTCAGTCTCAGACTATAAGGGCTCTCTATATATTTATTGCTCAAGGGGAGATAAAATGAAATGGATGAAAATAAATTAACTTTAAAACAGGAACATTTTAGTTAAGAACTAAAAATGTATAAAAAATGTACATATTAAAATAATACCCACTGGCTTGTCGAGCTTTGTCCATGTAGGTGATGGAGAGTTCGTCCCTTATGGGGGTCAGCTGTGGTCCCACCATGGGCACCAGATGATCACCGGAGCCCAACTTCAGCGCTTCCTTTACCCGTTCTGGGGAAACTAAAGGAGGGCAGACAGGTGCACTGCAGCCCCCCGCCTCCTGGAAACCACTGTCCCCTTCTCCTTCTGCATCCACCCCACTCAGATCAGGGGTTGGGGTGAGAGTGTGAGGGGTGAGAGTGTGTGGGGTGTGTGCAGGAGGGGTCCACTCTTTTTGGTGAGGTAGGTAGATCAGTTCTCGGCGAGGGACTCCGGGAACACACCGATTGTCCCACTGCAGGGAAACTCCTGCGTCTGTAGCACTCTCGTATCTTAGAAAAATTATAAAACACAACAAAAATTATCAGTTTTAATGAGGGAACTTGAAATTCAAATGCTTGCAAAGCCTCAAGAGATGAAAACTTGGTTTTTCACATTAATCAAATATGTATACAGTATCAGTTTTATACACAGCAAAAGAAAAAGTAAAAAATGTGCTAACTTTAGCCTTTAGCTAGCCTATTGATACTTTTACCTAGCATTTTGCTACTTTTAGTTAGCATTTATTTACTTTTAGCTATAATTTTGCTACTTTTAGCTTTTGCAACTTCCGTCATTTTAGCTAGTTTTTCCACTATACAGTATTTACTTCCCACTAGTTATCTTTTTTGCTTCTTTTAGCTAGCTACTGTTTTTTAGCAAGCATTCTGCTACTTTTAGCTAATGTCTAGCACTTTATAAAGTCCTCTTCTTCTTCTTCTTTCGGCTTTTACCTTTTCAGGGGTCGCCACAGCGAGTCATCCTCCTCCACCTCACTCTGTCCTCTGCATCCTCTGTCCTCACTCCAACTACCTTCATGTCCTCTCTAACTGCATCCATATATCTCCTCTGTGTCTTTTTCCTGGCAGCTGCATTTCTAACATCCTTCTACCAATATACCCACTGTCCCTCCTCTGGACATGTCCAAACCATCTCAGTCTGGCCTCCCTAACTTTATCTCCCAGTTGTTCAACATGTGCTGTACCTCTGATGATCTCATTCCTGATCTTATCCATCCTTGTCACTCCTAAGGAGAACCTCAGCATCTTCATTTCTGCCACTTCCAGTTCTTTCTCCTGTCTTTTTGTCAATGACACTGTCTCCAGACCATACAACATAGCTGGTCTCACCACTGTCTTGTAAACTTTTCCTTTGACCTTTGCTGACACCTTTTTGTCACAAATCACTCCTGAAACTTTTCTCCATCCACTCCATCCTGCCTGGACTCTCTTTTTCACCTCTTTACCACATTCCCCATTTTCCTGGACAGTGGACCCCAAGTACTTGAAGTCCTGCACCTTTGTGACCTCTGCTCCTTGTAGCCTCACTGTTCCACTGGCCTCCCTCTCATTCACACACATGTACTCTGTCTTACTACGGCTGACTTTCATTCCTCTTCTTTCAAGTGAATACCTCCACCTCTCCAAGTTCTCTTCCACCTGTTCCCTGTTCTCACCACATATCACAATGTCATCTGCAAACATCATAGTCCATGGGGATTCCTGCCTGACCTCATCTGTTAGTCGGTCCATCACCAGAGCAAACAAGAAGGGGCTCAGAGCCGATCCTTGATGCAATCCCACCTCCACCTTGAAGCTATCTGTCACTCCTACAGCACATCTCACCACTGTCCTGCTGTCCTCATACATGTCCTGTACCAGTCTAACATACTTTTCTGCCACTCCAGATTTCCTCATGCAATACCACACCTCCTCTCTTGGCACCCTGTCATATGCTTTTTCTAAATCCACAAACACACAATGGAGTTCTTTCTGACCCTCTCTGTACTTCTCTATCAACATCCTCAAAGCAAAGATGGCATCTGTGGTGCTCTTTCTTGGCATGAAACCATACTGCTGCTCACAGATAGTCACCTCTTGTCTTCCTTCCACAACTCTCTCCCAGATCTTCATCGTGTGGCTCATCAACTTAATTCCCCTGTAGTTGCTACAACTCTGTACATCACCCTTGTTCTTAAAAATGGGAACCAGCACACTTCTTCTCCATTCTTCAGGCATTTTCTCACCCTCAAATATTCCATTAAATATTTGAGTCAAAAACCTCACTGCCACTCTCTCCAAGACATTTCCAAACCTCCACTGGTATGTCATCAGGTCCTACTGCCTTCCCCTTCTTCATTCTTTTCAAAGCTTTCCGGACTTCACCCTCACTAATCTTTCCCACTTCCTGGTCCACAGTTTCTATGACCTCCACTCTTCTTTCTCTTTCATTCTCTTCATTCATTAGCTCCTCAAAGTAATCCTTCCATCTTCCCATCACACTCTCCTCACTTGTTAGAACATTCCCATTCCCATCTTTAATAAGCCTAACCTGCTGCACATCCTTTCCAGCCTGATCCCTCTGTCTTGCCAATCGGTACAAGTCCTTCTCGCCCTCTTTAGTGTCCAGTCTCCCATACAACTCATTGTACGCCCTCTGCTTTGCCTTAGCTACTTCCCTCTTTGCTCTATGTCCCATCTCCTTATATTCCTGTCTCCTCTCTTCAGTCCTCTCACTGTCATATTTCTTCTTGGCTAATCTCTTTCTTTGAATGGCGTCCTGCACTTCACTATTCCACCACCAGGTTTCCTTATCATCCATTCTCTGTCCAGATGACACACCAAGTACCTTCCTACCTGTCTCTCTAATTACTGTTGCTGTAGTAGCCCAGTCACTTGGAAGCTCTTTCTTACCACCCAGAGCCTTTAACAGCTCGTCTCTGAATTTCTCACAACATTCTTCCTTCTTTAGCTTCCACCATTTGGTCTTCTTCTCTGGTTTTACTCTTTTTCTCTTCTTCGCAACAACAGTCATTCTACACACAACCATCCGATGCTGTCTGGCCACGCTCTCCCCTGCTACAACCTTACAGTCTCCAATCTCTCTCAGGTTTCCTCTTCTACACAGAATGTAGTCGACCTGTGTACTCCTTCCTCCACTCTTATAGGTCACTCTATGTTCCTCCCTCTTTTGGAAATAGGTATTGACTATAGCCATTTCCATTCTCTTGGCAAAATCCACCACCATCTGTCCTTCCTGGTTTCTTTCCTTGACACCAAACCTACCCATCACTTCCTCATCCCCTCTGTTTCCTTCACCAACATGTCCATTCAGGTCTGCTCCAATCACCACTCTTTCCTCCCTGGGAATACTCTCTATCACTTCATCCAAATCTTTCCAAAATGTATCTTTCTCCTCCCCATCACATCCAACCTGTGGAGCATAACCACTGACTATGTTTAGCATCAGACCTTCTACTTCTACCTTCAGACACATCACCCTATCTGACACTCTCTTCACCTCTACTACATTCTTTGCCAACTCCTCCTTCAGGACCACCCCTACTCCATTTCTCTTTCTATCCACACCATGGTAAAACAGTTTGAACCCTGCTCCAATGCTGCGGGCCTTGCTGCCCTTCCACTTGGTCTCTTGGACACATAAAACATCTACCTTTCTTCTCTGCATCATGTCAGCCAGCTCTCTACCTTTGCCTGTCATTGTCCCCACATTTAGAGTTGCAACCCTCAGTCCTACATTCTTCACTTTCCTCCTCTCCCTCTGTCTCCTGACACGTTTCCCTCCTCGGGGTCTTCGACTAACAGTAGTACAATTTCCGCCGGCACCCTGTTTGTCAACAGCACCGGTGGCGGACGTTGTTAACCCGGGCCTCGACCGATCCGGTATGGTTTCACTTTGATGAACTCGCATTATGGTTTTGGCAAGTGTTTTACATCGGATGCCATTCCTGACACAACCCTCACCATTTACCCGGGATTGGGACCAGCACAAGAGATACACTGGCTTGTGCTCCCTAGTGGCTGGTTTTTAGCGCTTAAAGTAAAAAATAATAAATAAATTTTAGCTACTTTTAGCCTTTTGCTATTTTTTGCTACATTTAGCTAGTGTTTGGCTACTTTTAGTTTTTATTTAGCTTTAGCTATTTTTAGCATTTTGCTACCTTTGAACTTTATTTTGTTTTAATTTTGACTTTTGATTTTCTTGGATTTGAGCCAGCATTTTGCATGTGTTAGCTAATATTTTGTTACTTTTAGATTGTAGCTTTTTTTAAACTTTTGCCAGCTTTTTAACTTTTAGCTATTTTTAGCATTTTGCTACCTTTGAACTTTATTTTGTTTTAATTTTGACTTTTGATTTTCTTGGATTTGAGCCAGCATTTTGCATGTGTTAGCTAATATTTTGTTACTTTTAGATTGTAGCTTTTTTTTAAACTTTTGCCAGCTTTTTAACTTTTAGTTATTTTTAGCTTTTAGCTAGTTTTTTGCATCTTTTAGCTGTTTTCCTACTTTGAACTGGTGTTTTACTATATTTAGCTCTTAATTAGAATTTTGCTACTTCAGCTTTTCTTCAGTTTCTTCAGCAAGTCTCAGCAACTTCATTTAGCACTCAGCGTTCAATAGCTCATGATTAAGCTAATCTTGAATTTTGTTGGGAGAAATGGGTCTCCAGTTCTTACCCGCTCATCTCCGATGTTTCTTCTTCTTGGTTGTCGGTGCGGGCAGGTGGGCGTGCATGAGGAGAAGTGCGTCGCTGGCGACGTTGGTGCATTTGCAAATGAGTGTCTGCATCACTGTCTGTTTCTCCGTAATAGGCCTCACTGTCTGGGGGGGATGTGACACCCATGGGTAACTCGGCAGGAAGAAAGGAGGAGCTGTTTAGGAGGGCCACAGGAGGAGACAGGACCCTCACAGAGGACTGAAGCAACGACTGATCTGAGCAAGAAGTGTGAAATCCAGAGGAACCCCTGGAAACAAACGTACAAACAAGTTGAGTAAATGTAAAGCAGTTGGTAAATATGACAACATGGTCCGAGATCACATCATGAGCTTTGTGTTCTGACCTTTTAACCTTCAGGTTCAGGGTGCCACTCTCTTTATCTATTAGGTTCATGGCTTGAGCGTGATTGAGCTCTGCACACATGTGGTCACCAATAGCAACAAGCTCGTCAAGCTCCTTCAGTCCGGCTCGGCATGCTTTGCTGCGCCTGCGTACCTAAACAGAGAAAATGCAAGATATTTTTCATTGTCTTATCTTTGCCTGCCATTAGCTAACCAGTTCTATTACCGTATATTTCTATTTATGCCTGCCTCAGAAAAGTGTAGGTGGATGATAATGTTTTTGCTCATCTGTGAGAATGTTGTGTTTCTATAACCTAAATATACCATGGAGGATTTGTATTGACTTTAGCAGAAAGTAAATTTTGGATATAAATCTACAACAGATTACCTGTTGAAGTTAATCCAATTTAAGATGACTGCTACACAGATGGCTGCTATGACCGCTAATAGACACTAGCCTACACAAAAATGGCTATAAATCAGTCAGTTTTACAGATAACGGGCTAAAATTTGATGATGATAATAATAATAAGAAGAATGTGTTATGTGTTGTCATTATTGTACACTGTCTGGCCAAAAAAAGTCACCACCTGGATTTAACTAAGCAAATAGGTAAAAGCCTCCTATTGGATAATTAATGCATGGACGATTATCTTTCAGCTGGCAACAAGTTATTTAGCTCCAACGGGTGCAATGAGTTGCTTCTCATTTCTTAAACAATATGGAAAGACACATCACGTGGTCGTGGAAAAAATGTCTCTGTCGGAGAAGGGTCAAATCATTGGCATCAAGCTGAGAAAACATCTAAGGAGATTGTAGAAACTACTAAAATTGGGTTAAGAACTGTCCACCACATTATTAAAAACTGGAAGGATAGTGGGGACCCATCGTCTTCGAGAAAGAAATATGGCCGGAAAAAAATCCTGAATGATCGTGATTGGCAATCACTTAAACATTTGGTGAAATAAAATCAAAGAAAAACAACAGGAGCACTCAAGCATAAGTTTAATAGTGAAAGTAAGAACATTTCCACATGCACAATGCAAAGGGAACTCAAGGTATTGGGACTGAACAGCTGTGTAGCCTTAAGAAAAACCACTAATCAGTGAGGCTAACTGGGGGAAAAAAGGCTTCAATTTGCTAGGGAGCATAAAGATTGGACTCTGGAGCAATGGAAGAAGGCCATGTGGTCTGAGTCCAGATTTACCGTGTTCCAGAGTGATGGACACATCAGGGTAAGAAGAGAGGCAGATAAAGTGATGCACCCATCCTATGCCTAGTCATCAATGCAAGATCTTGGTGAAAAATTAATGCAACACTGGATGGAAATAGACTTTGTAACATTGCAGAAGCTTATTGAAACAATGCCACAGCAAATACATGCCGTAATCAAAGCTAAAGGCGGTCCAACAAAATATTAGTGACCCCTTTTTTTTTGGTGGCAACTTTTTTTTTTAGCCAGGCAGTGTATGTTCCCATACAATGGTGGAATTGGCTCTCTGCATTTAACCCATCCACCCCCGGGTGGAGCATTGGGCAGCTACTGAAAGCACCCAGGGAAAAATTGGGGATAGGGTGTGCTCAGAGACACCACGAGATGTGCAATGACTGGGGATCGAACTTTGGACTTTCGGATCCAGAGTCACATACTCTAAGCGCCAACAAATCACACAAAATTTCCCAATATCACAAGCAATTGTGCATAGCTTTATTATGAAGATTTCACCAAAATGGTTTTTACTCTTTTCACTCTTACTCTAAAACTCTGGCATTGGGGCTATGGGCACTGTGCACCACTTCAAGGAATCAAGTACTAGGTCTTTTAATCTACTTTAGTTTAGAACTTTTCTGATCTTCTTTATCAGGCAAATCCCATTCTTTAGTTTTATACTTTGTATACCAAGTTTGTGACGGCAGCTGCTGCTGGAGGGCGGTGATGTCATGGGACACTTCGGGAAGCGTGTTAGTCGAGGTGGGGGTTTGTAGATGTGAAGGTCTGCATTCTTGTCACAGTTTGAGTTAAAAAAAAGAAGATAAGGCCGTCCCATCTGTTCCCTCGTACACGCACATACACGCACAAATACATACACTTTATCACAGCTGAAGTTAAAAATGTTGAGTGTTCAGGCACATCTAGCCGGTATCAGAAGGCTATATCTTGGCCCAGATATCCCTCTTCACTTTCACACCCGCGGAGCAAGGACATATCTTTCTCACTTCTGTCTTTCTGAGAGGCAAATACACCCCCCACTCACATATAAATACACACATAAAAGAGGGAATTTGAACAGCTGCATCATCATTCAAAAACTGGGGTGCATGTCTGTCATTCACCATATGCCCCCCCACATTCCCAAAATAAAACCTCGCAGCAGATTTAACCACATTCCTAGACAGAGACAGACACTACTGTGCTGGGAAAATATAAAAAATAAAGGCCTGTCAATTCGGTGATTACTTTTTGAGAGATAACATATGTTCTGTAATGCCTGGAATATTTTGCGGTACAGATATACAAACATACACACAGCCCCTGGCAAAAACAACACAACACTGGAATTAAATATTTTATGGAGATAAAAAGCATGTAAAGTGTGTGTGTCTGTATGTCTATCTTTGAGTGTGAATAAGAGGTCGACCTTTTTCCATGCTCGGCTTCCAGCGCCTCTTAAACGAGCTATTCTGATCCTCCCGCTTGCCCTCCAGGCTTATCTGAAGTACCGGTATGCCCAACTACCGGTACACATAAGCCAACACAAGAAACGCACAAGAGGAGGAACACACTAATAAAACTCCTGGATGAAGAGAAAGCATTGGTGCCAGAGCTTCTTGGCTTCAATATGAGTGGCCTTTGACTTTATAACGTCAGTGTGAGCGAGTTCACATTCCTGCATTTGAAAATAGCTTTGTCTATTAGAGTGAACATGCCAGACTATCCACAAATATAGACGTTCAGATTTTTCGTACCAGAATCAGAAAGCCTTTTGTTGTTGCCTGTACATTTGAAGTAACACTCAATGGTTAAATAAACCAAAATAAGTCAAATAAACATTTGACTTACAGTGTGTCTATCTAATTTAAAAATCAACAACCCCCTGGATAGCGTTAATAAAAAAAAATTTGAAAACTTGCAGACAGTAATCAGTGGATGTATCTACCACTGATTAACTTTTGGACTTAACCCGACTCAAGATATCTTCAAGACAACTGACTTAAAAAAAAACATACTCTATTCACTACATATATTGTACACATTTTTAAATACACATTGCAGATCTTTGATACGGAGCATGTCATCCATGAAACTCTTTGCATTATCATTACTAGATGGTTTGTGCCATCGAAAAACTTCCAACGGTTTCTGAAAGCCAACATGTAGTTATTGTGGTAATTTTATTTGTGCTATTGCAGGAAGCAAACTATCAGCCTGTTTGTTGCCTCTTTCCCACACGTACACAGTGCACAGAGCAGAGTAAAAAATAGCAATAGAGCAATGAGCAGCAAATAATTGAAGATTCCGAAAAAATGGTCAAATGCACTCACAAGACATTGTTTTATCCTTTCTATTGTCAAAAGTAGAAATAATGCTAAGATGCTAAGATATCACGAGATTGCACATAATGTTATTTTGCAGGTTTGACCAAAATGGCTACAGCTTTCACTTCTCAACGAAAGATTACCATAATTACTCTGGCGTGACAGGTGGCAGGTGAGATGCATTCCTTCAATTTGAGACTGTTTTCAAACACATCAGGAGTTCTAGTCACTGCAAGTTAAAATGGTCCCGCAGACAATCCAGAGATGTTTATGAGCAATTTTGGGGGTTATGTCCAATGAGAAGATAGCACATCTCAAGGTTATTCCAAAATCTGTACGCAAGCACCGCATTAAACTAAAGGAGCAGGCAAACATGGGACCTTCTGGCTGCTGAAAGGGGCTCTATAAATAAAGATTGATTGATTGATTGATTGATTGATTGATTGATTGATTGATTGATTGATTGATTGATGCAAACATAAATGGCCCCAGTAATCACCCTGGTGGACCTGCAGTTGCTGGTTCTGATGAAGGCTCAGACAGTCAGGATCCAAAAGTGGGTATAATAAAGACAAGGTGAATTGTGGCACTCTGTGAAGGTCTGTTTACCTGACTGATCTTGATCTTTATAGAGAAATCACTGACAAATAAATAGCAATTCAAAAAGCTATGCTAAAATTAATATGGAAGATTGCGAACACAATAGATGTTTCATACAATGATAATGATAACTGTGATGGATCTAGAGATGATGCTTCCAAAGAAGGTTCCCGAGGATGGCGATGATGAAATTTAAGATGGCGGCTCCAACAGTCTTCTTCTCGGGCACACAGTTAGGACCTGGGCCAACAAGGATAGGCCTTTAACTGCCAACTCCTTGTTCGAAGTGTGTTCTTACTGTTGCACACTTTTGAGATTAGCATGTGAGTTTAGTACAACAACATTAATTTTAAAGTTAAAAGTTCAGTAATTAGAGAACATCCAAATAGTGTTAGATTTGTTAGAGCAGTTGTCCTCCAGTGGGAGAGTTGGGGGTTCGATTCCACCAGCAATCACATGCTGGAGTGTCCCTGGGCAAGACACTGAATCCCTCATTGCCTTTGATGTGTGTTCCATCGGTGTACGAATGTGATAAAGCACTGACTAGTCTTTGTAGAGACATAGAGGAATTCTGTGTGAATGGGTAAATGAGGGCACATGTTGTAAAGAGCTTTGAGTATCTTGATAAGATAGAAAGGTGCTATATAAGTGCTGTCCATTTACCATTTATTTAACATTTAAATTTGAAATAAATCTTAAACAAGTGCAGCCACATAGATTCAAACGTGCAGAGTTGATGCTTTTCATTTTGAGTTTTTGTGAACCTATCTCTGAAACCCACCTAACTGAATCCTGCTATGGCCCTCAGAATGAAGTGATGGAATTGGACTCAAGACGAACCCCGAGGCCTGTGATCATGTTGTTCTCTGACCCAGAAACAACAGGTGACTGGTAAATTGAACTGGACTGTGGCCAACAACTGCAGTGTAACTGGATGAAGAATATGTCATGTCAAAGTTACTCAAATTACAACAACAACAAAAAATCTGCAACCTTTCACTTTACTGATAAGTAGATTCTTTCC
>JBBPBX010038509.1:19113-30359 GCA_038048925.1 Garcialebias charrua
CCGCTCCTCCTTGCAGTCTGAAACCCCATGGAGCTCCTCCTGAGATGGAGACCACAATCTCCTCTGCCACCATCCCTCTGCTCCCAGACCACTGATTGTATGGGAGATCTCCTCTTCTACTGTGAGACCTTCTCCTCTACAGTCCCTCACACTCTGCCGAAGGGGCTCTCATTACTCTCCAGTCTCTCCACCCATGAGGAGACAGAGGGTGGCTGGCTTTCATCTGTCTCCAATGGAATGTAGCGTCATGGGGGTCGAGGTTCTGTGTGTGTGTGTGTTCAACACTTGCCATGTCAGTCTCAAGTTCCCCATACAGAAGGGGATGCTTCCAGATATACACTCTAGAAATAACCTCCTCCTCCTCTTGAGCCTGTTGAGGATCAGTGGCACAAAGTTTTTTATATCATCTTTGAAACACAAGGTATAGCTTATTTTAAAAATTGTTCTTATGGTTGAGTTTGTTTGTCTGAAAATACAATTTAACAGTTTTGATATGGTTGTTAGCAGGTGCAAGGATTTCTCTGCCCTCTGAACTCAAATTAACACAACGCATTAGATAATTACCTTGATTTACCCTCAGATTAGCTCGAATCACTTGTAGCAGTATGTCGTGATTATTTCCTAAAATTTCATTAATATCCGACTCTGTCATTTCTCTGTCTTCTCTAATTCTGCTGAGACGTTAAGTACGTCTTCTTCTTCTTCCCTTTTTTTAACACAGAGAAGAAATTTGGATCTAGGGCCCTCTACAGGACATTCTAAGAACTACAAGATAATACATTAAACATACAGACAAATCAACACAGTTTATGGGGGTTACATCCTCCCCCCCAAACCTCTCATGCGTCCCTGCATGTTCAATTACACAGTCTCCACTAGGTTAGTTTGATACTGTGAAATAGCAGGTATAAAATCAGAACTTAAGGCTGTCGTAAAAGCTTTATCTAATCCTTCAAAAATTGATTGCATAACAACAACCAGAGGGTTGCCCAGTGATGGGTAAGTCAGTCTTTTAGGTTGACTCCGTTGTCTTGTTGATCGTCTCAACTCCACATCCTCTGATTGATCACTCTCCTCTTTGTGACTGTTGTCATCTGGCGTTTGAACTCTAACCAATTCATCCACCCTTTTATCTTCTTGAGATATTGAAAGCTCTGGTGCCTCAGCCACAATTTCAGATTTTGATGTAGACTTGCTGTCACCTTCCATAGAACTTTGTGGTCGGAACAGAGGTGCTTCTGGATTCAGTGTATAATCTCCACTCAACTCTTCAACACTGACTCCTGGTGTGTATCTGGATGGGGATTCTATGATACGAGTCATCGTATCCTCTTGCCTTGTGAGAGAAGTTGTATTAGCACAACCCAAATCCACTCCAGAAGTGTTCTGCACATCATAGTTGGTTGTTTCATCCTCAGTTCTTTTAGGTTTTCCATCCACAAATACAACTGGAGGATAGTAATAGTCCTCATCTGTTCCATCATCGTTTTCTGCCAGGGGATCCTCTTCACCCTGAAGTCCAAAATTATTTCCATCCTCAACAGACTTAGAACCTTTTACAACCCCGCAGATACCCTGGTGTGGCACCTTCTTGTCCTTGGCTGGCTTTGGTTCATTGTCAGTTTGTGGTAAAAATCCACATGGTAACAACAGGTCTCCAGGGCTGGGCGATATGGAAAAAATCATATATCACGATATGGACTTTTTTATATCACGATAACGATATATATCACGATATAAAAAAAAACTTTGGTCCAAATTTTTCCTGTACACACACACACATCGTGTTGTATATATACAACACGATGTGTGTGTGTGTACAGGAAAAATTTGGACCAAAGTTTTTATTTTATTTTTTATTTTATTTTACTACAGATACAGTTACAATTATAAGAATGTGAACAAAAAGAACAAGGAAATTTGGACCAAAGTAGAAACTTTGGTCCAACTTTGGACCTACTTTGGTCCAAATTTTTCCTGCAGGTGGCGGTAAAACAACGGCTGCTAATAAAACCCACGAAGAAGAAATCCGCTCTGACTGGAATCTGGAGTAAACAAGGCAAAGAAACAGAAAAGAGAAAACGTTGCGTTTGATTCCGGTTCTGTTGTGTCTCTGGTCTGTTTTGTATTGGTTAACTGGACCCGAGTTCGGACTCGGTTGGACTTCGTGTCCTCTGGACCCATTTTGTCTCCGAGTTTCAGCGGAGCTAAATAATGGAAGCTAACAAGGTGAGCTTCCCCTCTTTTTGGTAAAAGTTCTTCTTCTTGGGCTGCCTGCGCAGCTGTTTCTCCGTGTTGTGAGACGCATAGATATCTGGTGACACCGGCTTCATGCCGGCTGCGTCTCTGTTGAACTCGAGTTTAACAACGAAGCATGTGTCGCAAACCCGCGCGTGCGTCAAACATAAAGCAGCGCCGTCATCTCGCAAAACCACAATATGAAGCTTCTTTGCGACCGTTATTTTTTATTCTTATTTATCACGATAGAGACGATAGAAGGAAAGTAGCACGATAGACACGTTTCTATCGTCCCCACGATATATATCGTCATATCGCACAGCCCTACAGGTCTCGATGTAGCACTCTCTGTGGACCATCTGCTTCCAAAGGAGACACTACATATACAGGTAAATCTTTCACTTGTTTCACCACCTGGTAGATGGTCTGGCTCCATCTGTTGGAGAGTTTATGCTTCCCACGTAATCCAACATTTTTCACCAAGATACGATCTCCAGTCTCCAACTTTGAGTCTCTCACTCTTTTGTCAAAGAGCTTCTTGTTATGAAGAGCAGCTTTAGTGCTATGATCCACAGCAATCTTGTAACTCTCTGTCAGACTTTCCTTGAGGTTTTTCACATATTGCGTGTGTGACTCTCTTTTTCCAGTTTCACAGGTTAATCCAAATGCGATGTCGATAGGCAGGTTAGGTTGCCTCCCAAACATCAGTTGGTAGGGAGAATAGCCGGTAGTGTCATGCTTGGTACAGTTATAAGCGTGTACAAGTGGCTGTACAAACTCTTTCCACTTCACCTTGTCTTCTTCCTGCAGTGTACCCAACATGGCCAGTAATGTTCTGTTAAACCTCTCCACAGGGTTTCCACGTGGATGGTATGGCGTTGTACGCGTTTTCTTGATTCCAAGCATTGTGCAAAGTTCTTTGATTAGATTGGATTCAAAATCACGACCCTGATCACTATGTAGCCGCTCAGGGAACCCATAATGGATGAAGAAATTGTTCCACAGAGCCTTGGCTACTGTTTTTGCCTTTTGGTCAGGTGTCGGGACTGCCACCGAATACTTGGTGAAATGGTCAGTTATGACTAGGATATTTTTGGTTCCTTTGCTATCAGGTTCCAACGATAAATAATCCATACAAACCAACTCAAGTGGTCTGCTAGTCTGGATATTTACCAGAGGGGCACTCCATCCAGCTTTTGCCTTTCGTCGTATGCATCTTTCGCAGGTCTGCAACTTGTTTACAATTTGCTCCAACATGTGTGGCCAGAAGAATCGGGCACGTACCAAGTCTGTGGTACGGTCAACCCCCATGTGTCCAACGGCATCATGTAGAGCCTCCAGAGCAACCTCCCTGAAACTTTTGGGTAGAACCAGTTGAAAAGATGGTTCTCTATTGATTACACGTTTTCTGTAGAGAACCCCCTCTCTCAGTGTTAGTTGATCCCAGAGGCGCAACATCAGTTGTACTTCTCTGTTCTCTTGCTGTCGCTGTCTGTACGATAAACGCCTCCCACCTTTTAAGATGGAAATGACTCTGCTTATTGCCGGATCCCTCTGTTGTTCAAGAGCCCAGTCTTGTTGAGACATGCGAGGTAATGTGCATGAATTTGGCAAAAGGTCATCATGTGTGTACTCAGGGGGAATAACATGCACGTCAACAGCAATACATTCAACCAGGCATGATTCCAGTGCAGGTTCAGAGTGTGCAAGGTTTGTTTGTCTAGCCAGATGTTTCTGACAGATGGCATTTACAACTTCTGATGAAACCTCTGCGGCACCAGTCCCTTTGGCAATGTGAGCTATGAAATGTTCTATGGTTTGGTCTTCGTCATGTGTTGAATCATCAAGTCCATTCTCAAAATGTGGCCGTCTAGAGAGACCATCAGCATCTTGATTTTTCTTTCCTGCTCTGTACTGCATCTGAAAATCAAATGTGGAGAGGGCAGCTAGCCACCGATGTCCAGCTGCATCTAGTTTAGCAGTTGTAAGTACATAAGTTAAAGGATTGTTATCTGTTACTACTGTAAACTTGGCTCCATAAAGATAGTCGAAAAACTTATCAGTCACTGCCCACTTAAGAGCAAGAAACTCAAGCTTATGAGTTGGATAACGCTTTTCGCACTTTGAAAGACCCCTGCTAGCAAAGGCAATAACCCTCAGCTGGCCATCTTGCTCTTGATAAAGAGCTCCCCCCAATCCTAGCAAACTTGCATCAGTATGAAGAATATAAGGCTTTGTTACATCTGCAAATCCTAAAACTGGTGCAGTGGTAAGTTTCTGAATCAGAGTATTAAAAGCCTCATCACATTCTGATGTCCATTTTTCAGCAAATGGTTTTTTTAGGTCAACTTCTGAGGTGTGTTTGAAGCGCTGTTTAGCAGCCTTCCTGGGTGGAAAATACCCAATGGTAAGGTCATTTAGGGGTCTTGCAATTTTGGCAAAGTCTCTAATAAATCTCCTATAATACCCTGCAAACCCTAAAAATGACTTTAGTTCTTTAATGTTTTTAGGTGTTGGCCAAGTTGTCAATGCTGCAGTTTTCTCAGGATCTGTCTCGACACCTCTTTCAGAAACTACATGTCCTAGGTACTTCACTGATGTTCGGAAGAACTGACACTTCTCAGGGGAAAGCTTAAGTCCATACTCTCTGAGCTTCCCCAGGACACGCATAAGGCGTTCTTCATGCTCCTCTAATGTGGTAGAAAAAACAATCAGATCATCCAGAAATACTAAAACTTCTTTAAGGTTGAGATTTCCCATACATTTCTCCATTACACGCTGAAATGTGCTGGGAGCGTTGGTTACACCTTGTGGCATCCGATTAAACTCCCAGAAGCCCATAGGAGTTACAAACGCTGTCTTATACTTGTCCTCCTCCTCAACCTCAACCTGATAGTATCCTGATTTTAAATCCATGACTGAGAACCACTTTGACCCTGTCAATGCCGAAAAAGCCTCCTCAATATTTGGTAACGCATAGGCATCTTTGATTGTCTGATTGTTTAACTTACGATAGTCGACACAGAGCCGGATTTCACCATTTTTCTTTTTTACTACCACAATAGGGGATGCAAATGGACTTTCTGACTCACGGATTACGTTGGCATCACACAGTTCTTTTAAGTGCAATCTGACAGCCTCATAATCTGATGGGTGTATTGGCCTAGGTCTTTGTTTAAAAGGAGTAGGATCAGAGAGGCGTATCTTATGTTTTACAGCGGTTGTGTGGCCGTAGTCTAAATCATGACTAACAAACACATCGGACATCGAACTTAACTTTTTTGTTACTCTCTCTCTCCATTCTTCAGAAAGAGATGTATCTGTGAGGTCAATTTTGAGCTGGCTAGGTTTAACTGGTAAGTCAATGTTTTGACATAAAGCAATATTTTGCGTAAGCTCGGACTGAGATCTTAACTCTTGGTTTTTTCTCACTGTTGACTGAGGAGCTGAAACTGTTAGAGGCTTATAGAGTTCAGCAACAGTTAGAGCAGCAGGTACTATGATGTCATGTGCTCTTTCATTCTTCACTAAAATAGGGATTTTGAAAGATGTTGTCGATGGGGCTGTCATAACATAGTTGCAGAACACTAATCCACCAGGTAAGATAGAGTCTGCCTGTTCAACTAATAGAGAAGTGCCTGGGGAAACTGTAATGTTTCTGGCATAACCCATTAAAACAGCCTTTTCCCCTGCGGGTACTTTCTGACTCGTTTTTCTTAGCAATTTTATCTTTCCTACCCTACCATTCGCTCGATCTTCTTTGTGTATGCCATACAGTGTCCTGATCAGTGGCACATTTTTACAGTGCACTTGTTGGTTGTGAACACTGGTTCTTTTAGAAGTTGTATAAATGTCGTAAAGAACATCTAACACATTTGTTCCAACCAGCACCGGAACTTCTCTATTTGATCTACAATCTGGTACAATTAAAGCTAAAGTAAGGACTTCCTCAGGTCTCCCTGCAATCTCTTCTGGAAAGAAAAGATTTACCTCAATGTACCCCAGATAAGGAACTATCTGACCACCTGCACCCTGAATGTCTAAAAGGTCACCTAGTGACTGGATCGGTCGTGAATGCAAGTGGAGCTTGTGAAATGTTTCAGAAACAGTCGTCACCTGGGAGCCTGAGTCAAGAAGACAAATGCTTTGAACTCCATCAATAAACATCTTGGCAGTGTTTTTCGATCCTACCAAGGCATCCAGAAGTGCTTCATCTGATGTACATGTAGGGGACTGTCTCATATTGTTGATGGTTGTCGATTTTTGATCGTGTTTTAAGCCTTGCGTTGATTGTGGAGCCTGCACTGGTCGGGTATCAGTATGCCCCTCTACTGAAACCCGGTCCAGTTTAAAGCCGTTCCGTACCTTGCTTCCCACTGCTGACGTTTTTCCTTTAGTTCCTTGTACTTTTTATCGACCAATTCTTTGTTTGGAGGATTCTCACACTGTCTTGCAATATGGCCAGTTTCTCCACATTTAAAACAGAACCAAGCTTTTGGAGGAGGTTGGCGTGCTGGCTGTTGCACATGTACTTCTGCTGCTGCCATAGGGGGCAAGTCGACAAATCCAGTTGTTTCCTGTTGTCTCCTCTCCCTCCTCTGAGACCTTTTTTCTGTAAGTTGTATCTGAAGCTCAGCGACTTGTTTTCTTAAGCTTTCTGTCTCTGTGATGTACTTCTGTACAATGTCATGGTCATGTGAGGGTTCTAAGACAGTCTGAAAATGTAAAGAAGGTTTTACTTTTGAGCCTCCAAAGTGACGTTGCATTCGGTCCATCTTTACTGATCTCCGCTCTTCTTCCGTTCTCAACTGGAGAAGAAGTTCAGAGAAATCTGGCAGGGACTCACTGTTGAATCTTTGCTGAAGAGTTAGAAGCAGGGTCTGATCCCAGCACCCACGAATGAACTGCTTGTACAGCTGTTTGTTTGCATTAACTTCACTCACACCACCTCGCCTGATTGCAGTACTAAGTACTGACTGCAGTCTTTGTAGATATTCAGAAGCCCTCTCTCCTGCATCCTGGTGAGTGCTCAAAAACTTGGCAAATATTTCTTCACCATCATCTACAAGTCCGTATGCTGACTGAAGGAGACGGACATATTCTTGTGGATATGAATGAGAGCCAAGCTGTTTCACAATATCTAATGCAGGGGATAGCAAACTTTCCAGAATCATCCTTCTTTGCATATCAATGGAGAATCCATCTTGAAACATCAGTTCAACATGAAGGATCCAAGTCTCAAAATCCACTTCTCCAGGGGGTTTAGGCACTCGTCCAGAAAAGGAACGAAGTCTCTTTGGAGTCAAATTTGATGAAGCAGCTTCATTTTTTATTACATGCTCAACGATTATGCGTTGCACATCTGGGGGATTCAACATATCATCACTCAGTGGAGGTGTGTTAGTTGACAAAGCTCGTCTCTTACTTTTTGCTCTTTGTTCTGGTTGTTTGGAGTGAGATGGATTAATGGCACGAGTTGTATGAATTTGTCTTTGATGTCCCTTTGATGTGAGGGCAGTGTCAGCGTTATCAGATTCAGTCTCTCCACCATCAGAACTGCTCGACTCACAACCATCTTGTTCTGAGGCTGTTTTCTGAGCTTTAATTTCTGCTGAAGACTGAGAAAACACAGGTGAAAGTAAAACTCTCTTTATATCATCAACACACCACCTTGCAGTTGGATATTTGGCTGTAGCTATTTCACATGGAAAATTTGGCTTAAGATGCTCAACTGCTTCTTCATCATCCAACTCAATGATGGCTTCGCTTAACCTTAACCTGACTATCTTCACCACTGCGCCATAAGTTTTAAGTGCTTCAGTTATGTTTGCATCAGTGGCATCTTCATTTAGGCCAAAAGCTAAAATTGATTTCTTTACATTCACCCCATACTTTTGCTCAATGTCAGCAACATTAATCTTATTTACTTCCATTCTGTCTGGTATCAGTGTTTTTATTTTTAATTTTATTTTAGTTGCTGATGTTGCGCTTACTTAACTTATAATCCTCCTGGCTGGCTCGCCACAAAATGTTTCCATGTAACCACTACTTAATTTAATTAATAATAAACCTCAGCAGTAAAGTTACTTTGGTTCTAGGATTACACAGGAGGATAATAAGCAAGTAAGTTTTAACAACTCAAATTTATTTTTCTTTCCCCACAAAAAAAAATTCAAATGAAACTTATTACCTTAATACAGATTAATTAAAGAACTTAAATTGTCCACCCTAAACAAATAAAAAATAAACAGAAAAAACAATAAGGGTAGGTTTCTTGTTAAAAGTTCATTAAAAGAACTACTTCTCTTTAAAAAAAATACAAATTCCAATTAGCCCTTCAATATACAATTCAGTCAGTTCAGTCAATGTGCACAAAGATTGTCAGTTAAAGAAAATATGTTCATGAACATATAGCTTGTGAGTTTGAAAGATTGGGGGCCCCCTTTTCTTTTTTTTCCTTGTTCAATAAGCTTATCTGTTGTCCAAGCGGCTCCAGCAGTGCAGTCCCTCCTCTTTCCAGACTTCAGTCCGAGTAACAAAGATGGCGGCGGGACCCTCCTACTTCTGGACTTCACTGGCTCGTTCAGATATCAGCCGTTAAAAAAACCAACCTGCATGCACAGTGGTAACCGTTCATGCGCGTGCACAGAAATCAGCGACATCTTTCAATCACTTCTCATTGAAAAAAACAAATTAGCGTTTAAAATAAACAACAACAAAAAATACTTAGTAATAAAGAACTTACTTAACATTACTTCACTATAAAACAACCTCATTTCACAGAACTGTTAATTACAGAGTGACACAATATACTCCGGTCGGTTTTTTTTCTTTCTGTTCAGAAAAACGGAGCAACGTTTGGCATTCTGCCCAAGAACACAGCTGAAAATAAAGCAACAGACTCACCGGAGAAATCCTGGAACGAAATGTACATTATCCAGTTTGAAATGAACAGATTTCTCTCGTAGAACAGCAGTATGAGTTGTGACTTCTCTACTTCTGCTGGAACGTGCTTAATCTACAGACTCTGTCATTTCTCTGTCTTCTCTAATTCTGCTGAGACGTTAAAGGGGACCACAGATGCAAAATTCACTTTTTAATGTTTTTTTTACTCAACTTTGGGTATTTACTTCATAAAAAAACAGTCCTTGTGCCAAAAAAATGCACCCAGTGGTTTATTTACTCTAAGTAGATTTATTTATCTGTGATAAAAACGGTTCGTTTTTGAAATAAACTGGAAGTCAATCGCGCTTGTGACGTCACAAGCGCTAGGACAACCCACCCCAACCTGAGTCCAGCCCCTCACCTAGCAACCCCTGGTTAGGCTCAACCCACTTCTGTATTAAACACATGACTGTTGTTTTTCATGATTTCATCTCATCTTTTGTTTATATGTTCTTAATTTCATGTGTACAGCACTTTGTTGCAGCTGTGTTTTTTTTTAAATGGCTTTATAAATAAAGTATAATTGTTATTTTTATGTTTTAGTTCAATTTTTAGTGTATTTGCGATCGCTCCCAACGCGCAGCCGGCAAAAATTAAACGAGCGGACTCCCGGCATAGGGACCGGCGGCAACGGGACACTGCTTCTGGCGGATGGAGCGGAGCTTCAATTGTACAGCCTCGTTGCAGCCTTGCAGCAGCCTCGCAGCAGCGAGGACCTTCTCCTTACGGATTAATTTACGGGAGACACTTGGTGAACTTTGTGTTGTCTTGACTGGAACAGCGATAACTCCCAAAATCTCCGCGTGCAACGAGCGGAGCTGGCGAACACCGGAAGAGGAACAAGCTAACATTAGCTTCGGATTCGGCAGGTCTCATGCTAAAAGGAGCAGCTCATGGCGGCGCGCTCAGACGAGTTTCGGTAAGTTATCTTAAGCTAGCACTAACAGTAAGTCAAATGAGTAATAAAAAAAGAGCTAATTTTAAAACAACAACACATTACAGATACTGGCTGTTACAGAGGGCGTAAACAGATCGTTGAAGGGCGTGGACTTCAGAACTTCTATCAGAAACCGTTCGTTCAAAACGAAAGTTAAAAATGGCAGAATTAAAAAGGGTATAATTGATTATCTAAGAATTATTTTGTGCATTAAATTGAAGGAATAGGGTCTAGATAGCACACAGAAATAACATAACCCTTTTTCTAATCTTGTAAGTATAAATAAGAAAAATTCAAAAGTTCTGTTTGATACCATTAATAATATGGTTTCACCTCCACTCCCTCCTGTGCCTGTATTCTCATTAGATGATTGTAACAAATTTTTAAACTATTTTGTAGAAAAGGTTGACAACATCAGGGCAAATGTTAAATCAGCTCTTGGTGTCACCCTCAGTTCAGTCCCTTCAGTGAGCTCCTGGTCTTCATTTACACCTGTCACTTTAGAGGACGTGAAGGTTGTTCTAAAACAGATCAAACCTTCCTCCTGTGTGCTAGATGCTGTCCCCGCATCACTGTTTTTAAAGGTGTCAGATAGCATCAGTCCCCATGTAGCAAAATTAATTAACATTTCTCTTTCTACAGGGTCAGTTCCATGTTTTTTGAAACAAACAGTTTTAAATCCGATTTTGAAAAAGCCCAATTTGGACCCCACTGAGCTCTGCAACTACAGGCCAATATCAAAATTACCTTTTCTTGCTAAAATTTTGGAGAAGTTAGTTACTGCACAGTTGAATACTTTCTTGCAAAGTAATAATATTCTGGACAAGTTTCAATCTGGTTTTCGCAAAATGCACTCCACTGAAACTGCCTTATTAAAAGTATCCAATGACATTTTGATGGCTGCAGACTCTGGTCAGAGCAGTGTTTTGATTTTATTAGATCTTTCTTCAGCTTTTGATACAGTCGACCACACAATTCTGATACATCGACTACAACATGAATTAGGATTTTCTGGAACTGTTTTGAAGTGGTTTTCCTCTTATTTGAACAACAGAAAATTTTCAATGTTTGTGAATAACATACAGTCTAAGACCTCTCCGTTAAGGTATGGTGTTCCTCAGGGTTC
>JBBPBX010038510.1:0-14700 GCA_038048925.1 Garcialebias charrua
AAAGAAGTGGTGATTCGGGTCTTCAGTTACTGGGGATTTTTCCTCAACCGGCGGCTGGGTGGCTGGTACATCTTGTGTACACTTCTGGCAGATTGCCAAGTCCGTCCCCAGATGAGACTTCTTGTTTTGACCATAACGTATGTCTAGGTTAAAACTTTGAAGCGCCATGAGCCACGTTGCAACACGTGAGTTTGTTACCACACCATCTCTGATGCGTTGGCTGTTCAGGAATGTCACTGGCTGGTGTTGTGTTTCCACAATGATTTTCTGTCCACCAATGTAGCTGGAGAAATGTTTACTGCCCACACTGTGGTCAGTAGAGCTTTCTCACAGTCTGAGAATCTCAACTCGGGGCCTGCCATCGTTTTGCTGGCGTAGGCTACTACACGTTTGTCTCTGTCGTGTATCTGGTACAGACCTGCACTTATGCAATGAGCTGAGAAGCCCACTTCCAAGTAAAACTCTTTGTTGTAGTCTGGGTAGACTAAACAAGGGGCTGACTTGATCCTGTTTATAAGAGCGTCCATTGCCTGTTGCTGTTTGTCAGTCCAAACAAATGGTACGTCTTTTTTAAGGAGTTCAGTCAGTGGTTTCGCAAGGTCCGCATAGTTTTCGATGAATTGGTTCGAGTAGTTACACACGCCCAGAAAACTTTGTAGTTCTTTGAGATTGGTGGGGACTTTGAGATTGTCGAGGCCTTGGGTGCGAGTCAGCTGTGGTTGTACTCCGTCAGGACCTACAAGTAGGCCAACGTAGTCCACTTTGGTTCTGCACCATTGGCATTTTGACAGTGATATCTTAGCACCAGCAGTTGTCAGCTGATTCAGAACGTGGTCGATCTCAGCCAAATGTGAGTCCAGTGTTGGCTGCCTCAAAAGGACATCGTCCACGTAGATCAGTGTCCCACGCTCGTGGGCGTCTGGACATGCTTTGTTCAAGAAGATGTTGAACTCTGCAGGTGAGTTAGCGTAGCCAAAGGGACACCTGTTAAAGGTGTACTGACGGCCACCAAAAGTGAAAGCTAGTTTGTACTGGTCCTCGGCGCGCACAGGGATGGTCCAAAAACCAGAGGCGACGTCGAGGGTCGAGAAGTACTTACCATTGGTGACCTTGGGCAGTTCCTGTTGGAGTTGCGTCATAGGCCATCTGGATAAGGGAACTTGTTTGTTTAGCTTTCGGTAGTCTATAGTGAGTCTCCACTTACCATTTGGTTTTAACACCGGCCATAAAGGCGCAGAGTAAGTGCTGTTACAGTATCGGATGATACCTTTTTCTAACAGGTCATTAATGATTTCTCTGATAGGTTGATGTGCTGCCAGAGGAATCTTGTACTGTCTGACAAATGCAGGGGGAGCATTAGGCGGGGTTGGGATGCTCACTGTGTGGAGCGTGGTCAACCCACAATCCATCGAGTCAGTCGAGAATGATCTCTCATATTTTAGAAGAACTTTGCGAAGTTTGTCCCTTTCTTCATCAGTTTTCAGGGCGTCGGCTTGGGCGACCACCTGGTCAATCTGTGAAGCAACTGAGAGGGGTTCTTGTTCTTTGGGGAGCTCCAGTGAGTCCCCTTCAGTGTCGTAAAACCTGTCAACAGGTAGTGCACTGTAAGTTTGGGGGCATAGACTGTCTCCTTTGTTGAAACCGAACCTGCGGACAGTGTCCTGGTCGGACTCAGTGGGGGAGAAAAGAGCTATGGCCTGTGTTGGTTTCGTGAACAAGACTTGCCCCGTGTGTTGATTTGGGATCAAGTTTTCTGGGAGTCCTCCCAGAAATGGAATGCTTAGCTCAAAATCATGAAAATCAGTAGAGATCAACCATCCTAGCTGTGTGTTTTTTGGGATCAGTACCTCTTCTGTGCTTGTGTTGCACACAGCAACAGTCGTGGTTCTGCAGTCGAGGGTCACTTGGCATGTGGCCTCCATGGACAGTCCTAAGTTGAAAAACATAGGAGATGGTTGAAAGTATGCCTGTTTTGTGCTAATAGCTTGTCCTTTCATGATGTGACACATCACTGGCTTGTTCATAACCTGAGGTGGTACCGCAGTGTTATGGCTGTTAGCAATCTGACAGACCTCTGGAATGGTCTGTCCAGCCTTAAGGTTCTCTGTGGTCAGCACAGGAGAGTCCTTTGTGGCCGTGTCTAGTGACCACAGTACATTGTTGTTGATGTCCACTCGGACACCTAATCTTACCAAAATGTCGGAGCCTATGTAGGTTGCATGTGGTAAGTTCGGGACCACGAGGAACGGGTGATCCAGTTCTCGTTGGTTCCAGATTAGTTTCAGGTCAATGATCCCTATTGCGGTCATTACCTGTTTATCGTTGGGGTCTAACGAAAAGCGGAAAGCCTTTTTGTTCATATCTAGACCCAACTGTTTCTTAACCAAGGTTCCATAGACAGCTTGGCTGATCGCTGATTTCTCCGTCCAAGGAGATAGAACAGCATCATCGGTGTGGGATCCTTGGATCTCAACACCTTTGACTACCTGTGGTAGGTAGTGTTCGGTGAGCGCCAACTGTTTCAGCTCGCAGAGGGGGCTCTCATGTTGGGCCTCTTCTGCCTCACCTATTTTGGAAGGTTCACTTACCGGGATTGTGCTCTCGGTTGAGGATTCCCTTGTGCCTTCTGAGGTACCTGCTGTTAAACAGTCAGTGTCACCTTGTGTAGGCATATCGATCGGCAGTGGTTGGCTCACTCTGGTCCACATTGTTTGATCGCCATAATCTATAATCGCGTCAAAGCGGTTTATAAAGTCTTGGCCAACCAAAAATGGGAATGAGTCAACGGTGGACACGTGTACCGGGTGGTACAATGTCGTTTCACCAATCTGCATGTGAACCATGGCTATAGCTGTCAGGGTTGTACTCGTATCCGAGAGGCCCTGCAAGACTATAGCACATTCTTTGAGGGGTATTTCCCTGTCAACACCGTTAGCAGCTAGCCGTAGCTCTTCCAACAGTGTGGGTGACATAATGGTTATGTCTGCCCCACCATCCAAGAGGGCCTCTTTTGTGAGGACCCCTTCCAACGTGATGGACAGGTAAGCTTTCTTCGCGGGCCCCTTTCTGATAATGTTACACAGCAGTGTTAATTTTGACAGCTATTTTTAATTTAGTTTTAGTCTTAGTCATGTGACTAAAACATCATTTAGTTTTAGTCATTACTTAGTCATCAGAATTTTTTTTGTTTTAGTCTAATTTTAGTTGACAAATCAATGAAAACATTTAGTCGACTAAATCTACAGTCAATTAAGTCGACTAAGTTATACATAGTAAAAACTTTTCATCAATTCTCTGTAGTTACTAAAACAAAACAATGTTTTAACCATAATATTAATATTAATATGCAATACATACAACAACAAATAAAACTTTTTTCAAACATTATTTGTCTAACCTTGCTTTTAACAGTAAAACTACAAGCAGTACTTGAATCCAGTGTTAATTTTGACAGCTATTTTTAATTTAGTTTTAGTCTTAGTCATGTGACTAAAACATCATTTAGTTTTAGTCATTACTTAGTCATCAGAATTTTTTTGTTTTAGTCTAATTTTAGTCGACAAATCAATGAAAACATTTAGTCGACGAAAATAATTAGTCGACAATTAGTCGACAAAATTAACACTGTTACACAGGAACCTATCAGGTTTTCTCCGACATTTATCACGTCTACCCCTGACTGTGTGACTTTCATTTATCAGTACTGGTAGTGCAGACACACATGGGTCTGGGTGTTCAGTTTGTGGCGAGCCACTATCATTGGTGAGTGAGCTTTCCCCCCCTTTTACAGACGAGGGGTTCTCGGACTCCGTAACAACGATGTCATGGATACATTTAACGTTCTGTTGACTGTCGTTACCCTGATTGCCAGGAGCCTGACCATCAGTATCTTGGTGATTGTCATCAATTGTGGCATTGATGTTATTTGTGTGCTCAGAGTTACTATCAATGATAGTGCTACACATCACACCAGGTTTGTTCTCATTTTTTGTATTACCCTACACTTCGAACATCTGACGTATGTTCTCCATGTCTTCTGGGGACAGAGGGCTACGGCCTTTCCTCTGGAACTTTTGCGATTTTTTGCCTGTCTCGGACTGTTCTGTTCGAGGGGTAGGAGGGGCTTGTCCTTGACTTGGGGGTTCCTGTCGGGACCACCCATTATTATATGGTTTACTCTTGTGACCATCTTTCTTATCCTTAGGACGTGCACCCCCCTTTTGATATCGTCTTCCGAACTCTGGGTCTTGTCTGAGCCACTTCGGGTCATAGTTCCAGCGGACACCTTCGCTACGTGTTTTGTCAGGTCGAAAATTCTGTTTTTTCTCACCTTTTGTAGGAGAAGGAGTCGTTTTCCGCGCCCCTTCCAGCTCTAGTGAGTTGGATTTGACCATCTCACCCGGGCACACCTCAAAGGGTGTTTTGTTTGGTGTGCGACCTGTAAAAACATCTATCGCACACTCTCTTATTTCATCGATGGACCTCCTTTTGTAGTTCGCGCTGACATGAACTTTCTCCCTTATGTCAGGGCAGAGGTTTTGGCTGAAAATATACTTAAACCCTACCTCCTCCTCCATTTCAGGTTCGCATCTGTCCCCGAAATAGGCACGGAATATTCGGTCATAATATGACCTTGGGTGTTCATTCCTACCTTGCTTGATGTTAGCTGCTGCTATGATGCCATCGGGCCCCGTGCAAGGAGTAAACTCCTTTATCAGCGCAGCACAGAGAAGACTGTAGTCTTTCATCACTGCTTCTCGTTGACGCTTCATAAAAGCATGCACTGTCCTGTCCGATGTTAACCTTAACAGACAGATTCTATCATCAGCTGTAGCTTCTGGGAAGCGTTGAAGCTGGAAATCAAGGTCATCGAGATAGATCTTGGTTTCATGTGAGCCCATCGGGCCAGGAGCGAAGGTTTGAATGCTTTTCGCCATATTCCGTAGTTCAGCCATTGATAGAGGTATTTGTGGGTTTTTATCAGATCCACTTACCGGTGCATCCGGTGGGATTGTCGGTTTTAGAGGCCCTAAGGGACGGCGCGGCGGTGTTGGTGTTCTAGGCGGTGGTGTTGGTGTTCTAGGCGGTGGTGTTGGAGGTCTGGGCTCATCTAGAGACTGACCCTTAATTAATGCCAGACGTTTTTTCTTTTCTTGGTTTAATTTGTATTCAGTTGAGGCCAGCTTCTCCCTGCATTCTTTTAATGCCGCTCGGTTGTCTATAGACTCGCGTTGTAAGTCACAACACCGACTGTGGAGTTCTTCTTTTTCAAGAACGGTCGCATCATGTTGAGCATTAATCCTGAGATTTTGCTGTTTGGTCGCCTCGTATAACTTTAAAGTATGGTCTTGGCATTTCATGAGGTCATTCTGTATCTCCCCTGTCTCCTGTAAACTTTTAGTTAAACGTTCAATCTCAGCCTGTTTAAGATCGCAAACCAGTTGAGTCTTATCGTTCGCCTGAGACTGTTTTAGTGACTGAACCTCCACCTGCAGTTTGTCAGCTTCAGCTCGAGCTAGTTGTAAATCAACATTTAATGTTGATCTTTCCGCCTTACGTTTTCTTTGTTCACGCTTCAAATCATGCTCTAGAGCTGAATTTTCCCTGACTTCCTGGTCCAACCTTGCCTTTAGTAACAGGGCCAGCTTTGCTAAGCGCTCCATACTGACCTTTTTTGCTTCCTTTTTCGAGCCACCGCTTGCCACTTTTGTCAGTTCAGAGCATAACGTTGGTGGATTCATTTCAGGCATCGTTTTACCATAATCTGTAAATATTCCTGCAAGCTGTCCTAAAACCTTATCAATCCAGTCTGGCCCATCAACTTCAGCCTTTTGATCCGGGCCTTGAGGATCAGGGTCCACTGGCTCTGGACCTGATTCTGCATCTGACTCTTTGTCCGATTCAGGATTTGATTCATGATCTGATTCAGGAGGATTCACCTCTGGGTCTGCACCTGAGTCTGTAACCAGCTCCATATCTACTTCTTCTTCGTCTGCCATCGTTATGTTTTGATTTAGTTTGAATCAAAATTTAGCAGATTTGTTTAATTCTTTTTTCAAGAGAATGTATTTGGAGCGAGAAGTGTACTTTTTGTTTGTTATTTTAAATTCTTTTATTTGTAAAATAAGCAAAAATGTTTGTCTGTACCTCTGTTGTTCTAAATTTTTTATTTAAAATAAACAGGATTTTCTGTTAGTGTACAGAACAATTTTTAAGCTGGTAATTTCACCATAAAAATGCTGACTTTTTTATGATGTTTTTGAGAAAACTCATCTGTCAACGTCTTTTAACCAACAGGGGGCAGCTTCGAGTCTTAATTTTATCACGTGGAGACTGATTTATTTCATTCAGTATTTAAACTAAAAACAACCTTTTCAGAATTAGTTTCTAGTGTGTCAGTGATAAACGCTCGAACCACGTTCTTGTCAGAGACAAATCTATGTTGTTAGACAGTTTAGATGGCTTTAGATGAGTTTTTAAGCTTCTAGTGAAACCTCTTTTCACCGTGCGTGTGTGAACTGCGTCTGCTTGTCACCCAAAGTGCACCAGGAAATGACGACAAGAATGGGCGGGCCAACGCAGCGTGCGTAGCGCGTCACCAGCTTCGTACGTGAGCGAGGCGGAGCTCGCTACAAGATACGTGACGTCAACAAATCAATCACAGCGTTTGCAGTGCTTTACCCATGCCTTCATGGTGAATGTAGTTTTCTTACCTTCGACCAATGAAGTACCGGAAATGACGACAAAGTGGGTTGGTCGCAACGGCGTGCGTTCCCACTACAGCGAATCAGCGCTCGCTACGAGTGATTGACAGCTCACAGCTCTCGTTTCATCCAATCACAGCTCATAAACAGACAAGCACGACACGTCTTTCTAACGTTAGCTCGCACAGCAGACCACAACTTTATAGACTCTTAAAACAACTCAAACGCTACAAATTAACTTCCCAAAATTCTGAAACATGCGGCGAACACACCTAGACAGGCCAACTTAGTTACGCTCAGTAACACAGCACTGCAGCTGTTGAACAAACACGGACTCTCTCGGAGCGCGTCAAGGTCGGTTCTGGTCCACTTTTAGTGGAGCAGAAAACTCGGGTCTGAACCCATTCGACAACGTTCTAACAGTAATATGCTTCTTTGACCTGCTCTAAAATGTAAAATACCAGCACAGCAATCTTGTAGATGTTAAAGTAGCTTTCAGGCTTTTGACTCGGCGGTCAAACAAAGCTTTGTACAGGAGTCTGCGTGAACTGGACCGAACCAGAACCCCCACAGACCACGGACTGACAAAAACCTCACCTGAATGCTTCCAACAGCGTGTAACAGAGTTGAAACGATAATAATCTCACAGCTTCAAATGATAAAAACATGCAGAATCTGCCTGTCTTGACACTTCCAGCCAAAATTATTATCCTTAGAGTTTAAAACTCGGATCCTAATATGCAAACATGACGTTACAGTTCATGAGAGACCACAGATATATCAATAAACTTTCAGAAAACACGTACGGCCACCAGATGTAAAGGATTATGAGGAGGTCACTCTTAATACTGACCTCTTTACCTTAATTAATTTACTTATTCAGATTGAATAGTAATTTCACGGATTCTTTTCTTTTTCAGTTTACCCAATATTTCTGTGATCTTTATGATGGATAAATAAACAAAGCCATTAAGTGACAAAGACGTTAACTTAGTTGGTATGCCAGGCGACACTACCATTTATTTAAAATAAATCACTAAATTAACACCATTACACTTGATTGACATGATTTCACTTTCTTTCAATTTACTACGTCAGCACACTTGAATTATAACAACAGACATAAATACTAGATGTTAAACATATTTAGTCTGAGGGCTCTTTAACTTAATTAGTTTCCAGCTTAGATTGAGAGGGAAAAGAATAGGAGGAGAGATGGTTTAAAGGAAATTATTGTGAGCATGAGACCAAAGTGACACTTCTCATCCGACTTCTGCTAAAATCCAGGTACGTTTGTAAACAGCTCTTTACCTTTTGACGACAGCCCGGTAAGAGAGAAGACCTTGTAGCTTTTCAGATGTACGGGTCCGTGTGGGAACCAGCACCTCTGAGCAGGTTATTCGTTTACGTTTCCAACGTCTCCTGGTTTCCGCATCGACCATCAGAAAATGTGTCAGCTTCAGGCCTCTGACTTCAAGATAAACTTATTCCATGAAGGAATAAACAAAGTCTTGAGCTTACGCTCGTTCGAAGTGGATTCATAACGGCATGTTATACAATCCTTAGCTGAATGACTGTCCTTGGCGGGTGACAGGCATTCATTCAGCTCTTTGGGACGTCTTCATGTCTCTTTGAAGCTCCCAGCAAAACTCCGGAACCTTCTCGTTCCTTTCAAACTCTGAAGCGTTCAGCAACAGCTTAGAACTTAGTACCGGCTCTGAGAGGAGAGCGACTTGTTTTTTCCCCATTGGTCCAACAGGACCGGTCGGGGAGTTCACTTATTGTTATCAGAGTACAAGGCCACAACTAGCAGCAGAGAGAAATGTTTAGGAAAAGACAGACTCATAGACTCCAAGAGGAAAAACACTTGGATTAGCGTCTTAACACTTCTAAAACAAATCTGAAAAGCACAGTTTGACATATTAGCTGAACTTTGACACCTTTTCACTTGCAGAAATGACACATTGATGTTTCACATTTAAAGAATAACAGCATATAACATATATCATGAAAATGACAAAAGTTATTCTTTTGATCACATTAGAATAAAATCAAAGATAGAAATAGTCTCTTTTGATGACTATATTCTCAGATTACAACTAATGGAATGATTTTGTGGTAAATGTCTTGCTTTACTGAGAGGTCAGTAAAGGTCATCACTGGACAGTTCAAAAACCTTAGTTTGACCCTGGGTAGGTCCACTACACTTGTACTGTCTGACAAATGTGGATGGAGCTTCGGGTAGGGTTGGGATGCTCACTGAGTGGAGCGTGGTCAACCCACAATCCATTGAATCAGTTGAAAATGATTTCTCATATTTTAGGAGAACTTGGCGAAGTTTGTCCCTTTCTTCATCAGTTTTCAGGGCGTTGGCTTGGGCGACCACCTGTTCAATCTGTGAAGTAATTGAGAGGGGTTCTTGTTCTTTGGGGAGCTCCAATGAGTCCCTTTCTGTGTCATTTGCCTTGTTTATAGGCAGGATACTATAGGTTTGAGGGCCTAGGCCTGTCTCGGTTTTGACCGACCCAGTAGACTGTGTGTTGGTCGACCTCATTGATAGAGACAAGAGCTATGGCCTGTTTTGGCTTTGTGAACAAGACTTGCCCCGTGTATTCATTTGGGATCAGGTATTCTGTGAGTCCTCTCAGAAATGGAATGCTCAGTTCAAAATCATGGAAATCAGTGGAGATCAACCATCCTATTTTTGTGTATTTCTTGATCAGTACCTCTTCCATGCCTGTGTTACACACAGCAACAGATGTGGTTCTGCAGTCGAGGCTCACTTGTCTCGTGGCCTCAAGGGACAGTCCTAGGTTGGAAAACTTAGGAGATAGTTGAAAGTATGCCTGTTTTTTGCTAATAGCTTGATTAGCTATGATGTGAATTTCCACCATCTGGTTCATTGCCTGAGGTAGTACTGTGATGGATTGGTTGCAAGCAACTTTGCAGACTTCTGGTATGGTCTGTCCAGCTTTGAGATTTTCTGTGCTTAGCACAAGAGAATCAATTTTGGCTGTTTCCAGTGACCATAGTACATTGTTGACGGTGTCCACTCGGACACCCAATCTTACCAAAATGTCAGAGCCTATGTAGGATGTATGTGATAAGTTTCGGATCACGAGGAACCGGTGGACCAGTTCTCGTTTGTTCCAGTTCAGGTTCAGGCGAATGACTCCATTTGCGGTCATTACCCGTTCACTTTTGGGATCAAGATGAAAGCGCAAAGCTTTCTTGGTTAGTTCAGACCCAAATGTTTTTTAACCAAGTTTTCATAAAGAGCTTGGCTGATTGCTGAATTATCTGTCCAAGGAGACAGTACAGCATCTTCGGTGTGGGATCCCTGGATCTCGACACCTTTTACTACATGTTGTAGGTAGTGTTAAGTGAGTGCTGATTGTTTCAGCTCGCAGAGGAGGCTTTCTTGTTGGGCCACTTCTGCCTCACCTGTTCTTGAAGGTTCACTTACCGGGCTCTTGTTCTCATATGAGGTGCCCCTTGTGTCCTCTGCAGTACCTGTGGTTAGGCAGTCTGTATCACAACTAGGAGGCACATTTATTGGCAAGAGTTTTTTATTGTGCTCCACATTTTCTGTTGGTCATAGTCTATAATCACTTCAAAGCGGTTTATAAAGTCTTGGCCAACCAGAAATGGGAATGAGTCAAGTGTAGACACATGTACCAGGTGGTATAATGTCATTTTGCCAATCTGCATGTGAACCATCGCTATAGCTGTTAGGGTTGTTCTCGTCTCTGCAAAACCCTGCAGTTCTATAGCACTTTTTTCGAGGGGTATTTGCCTGTGAACACCGTTAGCGGCGGTCATTAGCTCCTCGAACAGTTTGGCTGACATAATAGTTATGTCTGCTCTGCCATCCAGGAGGGCTTCATGCATGAGGACCCTTTCCAGTGTGATTGGCAGGTAAGCTTTCATAGCATCCCACCTTTTTACAAAGTCACACAGAAACCTTACAGGTTTCGGTCAACTTTTCTGTTTACCTCTGACTGTGTAATCTTGTTTTAACTGAACCGTCAGTGTAGTCACCAACGCGTCTGAGTTTCCAGTTCGTGATGGGTCACTGTTGTTGATGTTTGAGTCTTCCCCCCTTTTGTTTGATGAGGGGCTGTCTGAGTCTGTAACAACAACGTCTTGGTGACTCTCAGCGTCAGTGGTAACGTTGTTTTGTGAGTCCTCCGACCCACTTTCAATGATAGTGGTACACATCGCTCCAGGTTGGTTATCCTTGTTTGTATTTTTAAAATTGTCTATCAAACGACGTAGTATGTCTGAATCTTCAGAATTCAGGAGTATAGGGCCTCTCTTCTGGAACTTTTGTGATTTTATTGCTTGTCTCAGAACGTTCAGTTCGAGGAGCATGGGGGGCACGTCCTTGACTTGGGGGTTCCTCTTGGGATCACCCTATGTTGTATGGATTACATCGGTATCCATACTTTTTAGTCCTTGGACGTGTATCCCACTTTTTACCTTTGTGGTCACCCTCTTGGTTCGGTTGTTCGACCTGTGGGTCTCTTTTGAACCACTTCGGGTCATTGTTCCAACGGGCACCTTCACTATGTGGTTTGCTAGGTTGAAAATTCTGTTTTTTCTCACCTTCTTTAGGATTAGGAGTTGATGTCCACGTCCCTTCCAGCTCCAGCGAGTGGGATTCGACCATTTCACCTGGACACACCTCAAAGGGTGTTTCGTTTTGTATGCGGGCTGTAAAAACATCTATCGCACACTCTTTTATTTCTTCGATGGACATCCTTTTGTAGTTTGCGCTGACATGTACTGCTTGTTTTATGTCAGGGTAGAGATTTTTGCTGAAGATAAATTAAAAACTTTCTTCCTCCTCCATGCCCGGTACATTTTTGTTACCAAAGAAAGCACAGAGTATTCGGTTATAGTATAACCGTGGATGCTCATCTCTACCTTGCTTGATGTCTGCTGCAGCTGGGATGCCACCAGGCCCCATGCAAGGAGTAAACTCTTTCACCAGTGCAGCACAAAAAAGGCTGTAGTCTTTCTTAATGGTGTCTTGTTGATGCTTAATGAAAGCATGCACTGTCCTGTCTGAGTTTAACCTTATCAGACAGAGTTTATCATCAACTGTAGCTTCTGGAAAGCATTGAAGATGGGAATCAAGGTCATCGAGATAGATCTTGGTTTCATTTGAGCCCAATGGGCTCGTAGTGACGGTCTGAATGCTTTTAGCTATATTCCTGAGTTCAGCCATTGAGAGAGGAGGTTTTGGATCATTATCAGTCTCATCCATCTGCGTGTGTGGTGGGTCTATTGGCCCATAGTACGCAGGTCCCTGCCCTTGTTGAGAGGGGTTACCGTTGTACGGTTGGAGTGCCCGTTTTTTCTGGGGAGCCAAGTGGTGATGTAACCTGCGGCATTGGTGATCTAGGCAACGGTGTTGGAGCTCTAGACGACGGTGTTGGTGCTCTAGGCGGTGGTGTTGGTGATCTGGGCGGCGGTGTTGGAAACTGTTTTTCCATGAGATCCAGACATCTTTTTCTCTCTTCAAATAGTTTCTCTTTTGTCAAGGCCTGCTCTGCCTGACAACTTTGTAGTTGGACCTTTCATTATCACGTTGTAAAATGTCGTGAAAATAATTCCATGTCTTGTGTGCGTATCTTTAGTTTGTATTGTAAGCACTCATTTTCATTTTGCAACTCCGTGTAACCGTTCACATGATTTTTTATAATCACTTTGTAACTTTGTGCCCAGTTTTTAAGCTTTTTCTCGTAAGCTTCTCTCATGTGACTTAGATAACGTCTGCCGTTTTTCATTCTCCACAGTTTCATGGAGTTTCATTGTTGTAAAGGCCAGCTTAGCCCTTAGCACTTCTGAGGGTTTCAAATGACATTTTTCTTTTAACAGATTCAGGAAAGTTTGTTGTTTCATTGCTTTTAGACTTGTCTGGTGCATTTGACACTGTTGACAACAGGGTTTTAATCTCTCGTCTTGAGCACTGTGTGGGCATCAGGGGTGTTGCCCTCAATTGGTTTAGGTCCTATTTAACCAATATGAGTTTTTGTGTAAAAATTTACAATTTTATGTATTCCACGGCTCCTCTTCCACATGGCGTACCCCAGGGCTCTATCCTTGGCCCTCTTTTATTTGCTCTTTATTTACTCCCCCTCGGCTCAATTTTTAGGAAACATGGGATAGCTTTTCACTTCTATGCTGATGATTGCCAGATCTATCTTCCCTTGGCACAAAACAATACACTCTAGCAACTTACATGCCTTAACGATGTTAAGGCATGGTTTTCACTAAACTTCCTTAGTCTAAACGAGAACAAGACTGAAGTTATGATGTTTAGACCGAGTTGCTGTCCTTCTTCCAGCATAGACCTTGGCTCACTGTCATTTTATCTCACGGACTGTGTCACCAATCTGGGGGTGAAGTTTGAGTCTGATTTTAAATTTGATAAACAGATCAATAGTGTTGTTCAGAAAAGTTTTTATCAACTTCGACAAATTACAAAAGTGAAACCAATCTTATGAAGACCTGACTTGGAGAAATTAATCCACGCTTTTATTACATCTCGTCTTGATTACTGTAATGCACTGTATGTAGGCATCAGCTCTCTCTCGCCCGTCTGCGGCTCGTGCAGAATTTTGTTTCTCGCCTCTTAACTCAGACCCGTAGGCGTGAGCATATCACTCTCATCCTGGCGTCCCTTCACTGGCTCCCTGTGCACTACAGAATTCATTTTAAACTTTTGCTGTTTGTTTTTAAATGCCTGAACAACCTTGCCCCGAGATATTTGTCTGAGCTGCTTCAACCTTACTGTCCTCCTCGATCCCTACGATCAGCTGATCAGTTGCTGCTGACAGTCCCCAAAACTAGGCTGAAGCTCAGAGGTGACAGAGCATTTTCTGTCGTTGCTCCCAGGTTGTGGAACAACTTACCATTGAGTGTCAGACAGGCCTCCTCTCTTCCTGTTTTTAAATCCCTTTTAAAAACACACTTTTATGCCTTGGCTTTTAACACATGATCTTATTCTTATGGCATTTTAACACACCTGTAGAAAGACTGGTACATGTATTTTTATTTTTTGTATGTTTTGTATGTTTTTATCGTTTTAATTGACTTGTCTTTTATGTTATTGTACAGCACTTTGGTTGACCTTATGGTTTTTGAAATGTGCTATACAAATAAAGTTGATTGAAGTTGATTGATTAGCCTTACAAACTTTCAATTCTCTCTGTAAGCTCTTTTTATCACATTTTAACTCCGTACATTTCTCCTCAGCTTCTTCTCGTGCATGTATGCTTTCCTCTAGGGATGTTGTAACCTACTGCACATTGTCCTACAGTACTAGAATCTCTGTTTTGAGCAGCTCTAAAACTTCAACATTTGTTATAGATGAGTCAGCATCTTCTGCATCTGTATCTGCCATCTTTTTGTTTTGATTTTGTGAGAATCAATAAGATGGTATTTATTATAGTGTATGCAAATAAATGTTTCTTAGCAGTGAGTTATTTACCTAAAACAACTTTCTGGTTTTATTATTGTAATCTATAAACAAGTCTTTTATTCATTCAGTACCTTTTGATACCATTGACCACACCATTCTCCTTGAAAAACTACAGTATTTTCCGGTGTATAGGTCGCACCTTTTTATGGTTTTTTCAAGGCCTGCGACCTATACTCAGGGTGCAACCTATATATGGCTTGTTATCACTTTCGGTGAAACAAATTTTAAATCCAGCTCATTTCACAATTACGTTCATTTATTAAGGAAAAGTTCAGCTCAGACATATATTTGCTATAATTTTTATCAAACAAATAATTGTTTTTAAGTGTTAATCTTCTTAAAAGCCTTGCTGTGCGCTCCTGTGGCAGACATTTGCAGCAGAGCTAAACGTAGGTGCGACCTATACACCAGTGCGACCTATCTAGGGATTTTTCCAATCTATTGGTGATAATTGGACAATGCGACCTATACACAGGTGCGACCTATACACCAGAAAATACTGTA
>JBBPBX010038510.1:14734-30358 GCA_038048925.1 Garcialebias charrua
AAGCCACATCTGTGACAACAAATATTAGCTTGTGACAGTAATTATGTGCAATATATATCACATAATTACTGTCACAAGCTAATATTAGCTTGTGACAGTAATTATGTGCAATATATATCACATAATTACTGTCACAAACTAATATTAGCTTCTGACAGTAATTATGTGCTATATATATATATATATAATATATATATATATTATATATTATATATATATATATATATATATCTTATATTACAACCTTGAAATACTTATTCATTTAAATACATCCTGTTGCACCGTTGAAATTCTACCATGTTGTTGTTTACTATGTCTTTAGGACCTTGTAAATATTATAATTACTTTTTCATTTGTTGGTACTTTATTTTTGTACCTTTATTGCATGCTTTAGTATTTTTTTTGTTTGTTCTTTGTTGTTTTAGTGAGTCAAATTGGTTCTTCTTATCCTGAGCATTAAATTGTACTGTTGACCTTGATTTAATCTGCATTTGATAAATAAACACAATTTGAACTTGAAACGTTTTGTTTCATTTTTGAGAAATAGCGCTCCCCCCCGTGGACATTTCACGAGCCGCCACTGGACCAAGCCCATTTATATTTTGTCTTCATTCTATGTTCAACTGAGCATTGTGCATTTCACATGCTGTCCACTCTTTCTTCCTGATCTTTTTTGTTTGTTTTGTTTCATAATAAATAGAGGTTTAATTTTGAGCTCCTCGTGCCTTGTCTGCTCTCTGGGTCTGAAACCATAAACAATGTTTCCCTAATGATTACTTTTTGGAAGAAAAAAAAAGGTGTTTGTCCAGTGGCTTACCAGTATATTACATTTTGAACTTTGCAGTCAATGTCAAAGTTTTAGGCAAAGCTCTCTAACAATGAGTGGAGTATCTGTTTTGAATGACTCTGAGCTACAACTACAATACATTTTAGTGCATGAGTGATAGAATTGACTGAATTACAGCCATTTTTTTCTTTGCAAAGGTCAGTGACCTTTCGCAGACATCCTAATTTGGGTCATGTCCAAAAGTTAATCAGTTGTAATTGTAAAGCCAGTGATTAGATCCTGAAATGTTCATTCATCTGTTCAGCGGTTCATGAGATCTGCAAAACAAAAATCACTCCAATAGCTGACGGCAAACATTTTACACACAAATCTTGTGCAAACAGTTAGCGCTCAGGGCATGTGATGGTATCTGCCCCAGCTACATGAAGCCTTTAGCACAATATCTGTAAATCTGATTGAGTAGTAGAGAAAAAAATAAACACAAAACCTTTAAAAAAAAAAGAAAAAGATTTCTGCTATGGTGTTCATCTTGATTTGAGCTGACATCAAAATGAATCAGTTTTAGACGTACCTCCAACAATTACTCTGTAAGTTTCATTCAAAACATTTCTATGGTTCATCTTTAATTGACGAGAATAAAAATAACACAGGTTTCTTTTCAGTACCATGTAATTTAATGAAAAGTCTTATCTCTGTTGATTCATGTATCCCTACATCTATAAGCAGTGATGAGTTCATGAGATTCTTTATAAACCAAATTGTTTCAATTAGGGACTTCTGTTGTGATTGGCGCTATATAAATAAACTGAATTGAATTGAAACAGCAAACAGACACACAGACACATGCAAAACCATCATATTCTGCCCTCACCTTTCAGTGGCAGGTGATAAACGCCTAAATCTTATGAACTTAATCTGCCTAGCATGTAACGTTTTGGCTATTTGGAAAACATTGAAGTACATCATGTCTGGCAGTAAATTTGAATTTTATAATTATTATTAATAGACAACACAATGATATGAAATGGCCTTTTAATATTTTCTATGATATGCCATGCAAAGTTTTGATGATTTGAGATAACACTATTTGAAAAGAAGAAACCCTCACTGAAGAACTTACTGTATTTTCATTATGCTGGAAAGTATAGCAATGGAAACGGGGCTTAATAAATATTTTAAAATTGACAGAAGACATTTCTAGAATCTGTCCATCTAAATATAATTTTAAATTACCGTATTTGTCCAGCTCTGATGTTTCACATCACAATTAAAAAACAAAAATTATGTCTTAAATGCTGATTTCTATTTTTCTCTGTGTTTATCAGACAGACAAAAAAAATGTGTGTCAGCTTTTAGATTGGATATTGTTATTTTGGGATGGTCATTTCAGGATTACAAAAACTCAACTACATTATTTTGATTTTCCAATATTAAAAATAAAACATTATATTATAATCCTTTTTCCCTTTTTGATAAATCCTTTAGTTAGGGTTGGCTTGTTATGCTGCTTTACTACTGGAGGACAAATTACTTAATTTCCTTAAATTAATTGCTAAAATTGAGTAGTTTTAATCTGATATCATTTCTATTTTAACATATTACAGGTAGACCTCGGGTTACGACGGTCTCGAGTTACGACGTTTCGTGGTTACGACGCATCTCCCATTTACTATGAAAAGCCTTATTTCGGGTTACACAGTTTTACGTCATAAACGTCGTGACGCGGCAGCGGAAGAATACAGTATTGTACTGTACGCGGTGCAGCGGCGGAGGAATACTGCACTGTACAGTACTGTGAATGCGGTTTTACGTCGTAAACAGAATGCAGAATACGGTGGATTGACCGGTTTTACGTCGTAAACGTCGCAAAGCAGCGGCGGAAAATATTGTACTGTACGCGGTGCAGCGGCGGAAAATATTGTACTGTACGCAGTGCAGCGTGGAGGAATACTGTACTGTACTGTGAATGTGGTTTTACGTCGTAAACAGAATGCGGAATATGGCGGATGGACCGAGGACAGCGTCACCAGCATCCCAGTAGGCCATTAACTCTTTTTGCCCTTCATTATGGCTCCCAAACGTGTGTGTTTTTTGATAATTATGTAGGGTACTGTGTTAGGATAGGCTAAGTGCTTGGTAATGCAGTACTGTACATGTATATGGCGCAGTATCAGGGGCGTAACTTTAGGTCTAACATTGGGGGGGTTGTGATTAACAATAAACACGAAAAAATTGTACACTATACGCTTCGGTGTTTAATACGCGTCATCGCCACGCGACGCGTCAGCTTTGTCCTGATCAAGATGGCGGCGACAGGACCCAGCCAGTACGAAGAACTTCACAAAGAAACACGGTAAAAACAATTATTTCTTTGCGAGAAAAAATATATTACTAAGCTGACTTTATAGAAGACGTGTTCCTGAGTTTAACGAAATGTTCAAATCAGCTGGATTTAAAAAAAAAAAGTTCGCTGATTTTTATGCAGGCGCCAGGCGGGTCAAACCGGACGCTTTCTTTCTTTAAATTTAGCTAAATAAACGCTTAAAAATATACAGTATTTCTTCGCTGACTTATGGGTGATAGTAGACGTACTCCTGAGTTTAACGAAATGTTCAAATCAGCTGGATTTTTAAAAAAAGTTCGCTGATTTTTATGCAGGCGCCAGGCGGGTCAAACCGGAGCTTTCTTTCTTTAAATTTAGTTAAATAAACGCTTAAAAAATATATTTCTTACCTCACTACAGCAGACGGGCTCCTGAGCTGAACCAAATGTGAAATCAGCTGGATTTAAAAATCCGCGGTGTGGTTTATGAGTGGTATCTTGCAAACAAAAACAGCTACCTGTTCATCCATAGCAGGGAGCGGGCAGCCAGAGTAATCAGTCCGACCAAAGGAGGCCTTTTTCGGACACATGCATGTAGAAACTTCTGGGCAACTTCATGAGCAGCTCCGTGACTCACGTGACTTCCTGTAGCCGGTGGGATGGGTGATACCAAATTATTTGCAGGGGAGGGGGTCAGTCCTCAGGGAGTTTGCTTAAAAACATGCAGCAATTTTACTAAAAAATTTGAATGAATAAAGAAAATCAATTATTGATGTAAGATATGTATAATGACGAAATGATGTCATTTTATTGGGGGGGTTGAAATGACTGGATCAAATTATTGGGGGTGTTAAAACCCCCCCATCCCCCGTGTAAATTACGCCTATGCGCAGTATGCACATATTTTCCGACTTACGCCGACAATCGGTTTACGACGCTGCATAGGAACGGATCTACGTTGTAAGTTGAGTATCTTGTTTTATGTGATTTTTGACCTGCCATTGTGTATCTGTTCGTCTCAAACCCAGCCGGTCAAAGCAGACAGCCGCTTGTCCTGAGCTTGGTTCTGCTAAAAGTTTCTTCCTCATGAGGGAGTTTTTCCTTTCCATTGTCACCTTAATTCTTGCTCTAGATGAGAGTTCTGTGATGGAGTTCAATTCAAACCAGTCTGCTCCTCAGAAAAAGAATGTTAAATTATTATTTTTATATATATGAAAGTTTCTGAGATTCTGGGTTCTGTTGTGACTTGGCGCTATATAAATAAACTGAATTGAATTGAAATTAAATGTTCAGTTTACCAATAGCAACAGGGAGCTGTATCAAGTTGGCAAATTTTACTTTGTTGGTTACATTTGTCCAATAAAAAGGTCTGAATATCACATTAAAGTTATTTGTTCAAAATAGATTTATTATGTTACTGTTAGTGACATAATATCTAACTGTCTTTCATTTATCTATCTATCTATCTATCTATCTATCTATCTATCTATCTATCTATCTATCTATCTATCTATCTATCTATCTATCTATCTATCTATCTATCTATCTATCTATCTATCTATCTATCTATCTATCTATCTATCTATCTATCTATCTATCTATCTATCTATCTATCTATCTATCTATCTATCTATCTATCTATCTATCTATCTATCTATCTATCTATCTATCTATCTATCTATCTATCTATCTATCTATCTATCTATCTATCTTCGTTTAACGTCCGTTTTCCCGATTCCGGGGTGGGACGCTACATCTTTGTCGCCAAGTTTTTGACGCCAGATTAGGCGGTCAGTTGCGTCCAGTTCATTGAGGTTCAGCGCTTTCAGATCTTGTTGAATCGTTTGCGCCCAGGTCTTTTTCGGACGGCCTTTGGGACGGGTGCCAGGTACTTCAAGGTTTTCAATAGCAAGTATAGCACTGTTTTCACTTCGTTTAACATGACCAAACCACCGCAAACGGTGTCGCCGGCATGCGTCCTTAATCGCACATAACTGTCTTTCATTTACATGTAATAAATCTGTATTGAAGCAAAAAGTAAAATGTTTTCATATTTTATAACTACAGATAATTTTTTAATTGCCCCCAAATCATATTACCACATAATCCAACATAAACCGGATTCTTTTGGTTTTACTTTTTGCATGACTTGAGGTTTGTAAAGCTCTTAGTAAAGTGTCATGTTTAATTTTCCCACCATGAAGTGAGCAGATAAACTATAATTTACTCAGCCTAATTCTGGGAGCATCATCAGGTGTGCTGGGAAGATCAGGAGTGCTGTGTGATCAGTCCAACTGGAACACAGATAGAGTCCAAAAGGTGTAGAACTGGGACTGACGTGCAGCTGAATGAAAGTGCTGTGTGTGTATGGCACAAATAAAAAGTCCCGCTCCATTCTGGCACTCTGAGACTCTATATCAAAGTGCAGTGATTGTCTTGAGATGCCTCAATCTCCAGAATGTGAATAAAGAAAATTACAGTTCAAAAAGCCACATACAGCTGTTCCTTGACGGTTATGACCTGCAGCTGTGTTCTTTACGTCTACAACCCATTATTTACAATCCTGACTAATAACTATGATATATGCGGGGAAAAAAAGGAAATAATGCAGTTTTGCATGCCTGCATCCCTGTGTTTTTGCAACACGGCTGAAATAAGTGTGAAAAATGTCCCCTTGGTCTGACTTTTTTCCTTCACCTTATTCCCAATGTCATTCATTTGCCACCGAAGGTAACAAGCCTTTTCCACTCGGTGCTCTGTAACGGCAGACCTTTAATAGCCATTTCCCAGCGTGGCGAGAGGAGAGAGCGGGAACATGTTTATTTGTGTGTCTGCACATGCTTCTACAATGATTCTCTCTGCTCCACTCACCCAGCTGCTGGCTGGAGGAGTGATTCATGGGCCTGACAGATGCCTGGTGCAGCTGGATCTGTCCTTGATCATCCCAAAAGCCTGGACAGCACTGTCATTCACCATTGCCCAAATTATCTCTGTATTGACTGCAGAACCCTCTGTGACAGCGCTGTAATGGCTAATTACCCAGGATGCTTTGGGTACTTTTAAGCCCCAGAGTGCTCCCTGGCTGTCTTGTATGGCTGCTGCTGCCGTTTTGTGTCGCTGTGAGGGCTGCTGTTTTCTCTGCCCCACACCTGAGCTCCACAGCATGGAGGTCTTGGAGCAAAACGTCCAGAGAAACATACATTATCTTCTCTGAATTATGCAAGTAAGAACACATCTCTTTTGGTGTTGGAATGCATTGTGAACATGCTATTTACGGTTTGTCTGTTTCTTTCTTCCATCTCTGTGTGCCAGGGGAATTACTTTCAGAAACACTCAGTTAATTATCAAAATATGTCTAAAGATGGCAGGGACAGTAGTCAGAATCAGTCTGTAAATAAAACAGTGTGCTTTATCTCTGGAAAAAGCTATTTACACAAATAGTTTACTGTGAGGATATTTGCAAGTCTCAAGTCAGAGGTGACTTTTAGGGGGATAGAGAGAAGTGAAAGAAAATGAACAGAGAAACAGAGAGAGGTAAGGAGAAGGTGAGGGAATGGAAGGTACAAAATCCCATTCTGACTGTTAGAGAAGATGATGAGCTCCCCTGAGAATGGACGGAAGAGAAAGGGAGCAGCTTTTCCTCACAAAGATTCTGGTAATTTGCCACATCCTGTCCGCACACCCGACATGGAGGCCACTCTGTGCTTGATTACCAGGATAACAAACCCATCCCCGCCCCGCTCCTCATTGTCCTCTCCTCCTCAGGTTTCTTCCTCCCTCTTTCAGCCAGCGACTCCACCTCCCAGGCTCCCTTCTTACCGTGAGGGTAAAAATGAATGGCCTGTGCTGCTGTCTGCAGGCAGTGGAAGAATGGACACCAAATAAAGTGATAAAAGCTGAAAGGATGACCCTGACTCAGTTCACAGCTGTGGTCATGATGGACAGAGTCATTATCATGACACCAAGGCCTCACCTGGTGATAGAAGTTTTAACAACAGCGTTAGCTGCAAACACTGGAGGACACATTAGTTTACTAATCTTGTCCACTCTTTAAATTGATATCAAGATTAAAGCATTACAGGGATAGTTTAGATATTTGAAAAGACTGTTCTGTTGAAAGATTATGAATAACAACTGAGATCTGAGTTGTACGATGGCAGTGATCTACTTTAGACTTTTTTTTAGTTTATTGTGTCCTTTGTTTCTTTAGGTTCAAGTTCAATAATCTTTATTACCCCAAGGGGCAATTTGTTTCACAGACAGTATATAAAGCATCCAGAGACAAAACAGTAAGACTTCAAAATAACAGTACAGAAATCATCACTGTTTGTTGAGAAGCCTGATCGCTACAGGCATGAATGAGTTTGTCAGTCTGTTCGTTCTACATCTGGGCAGCAGACACCTGCATCCAGATGGAAGCAGCCTGAACTCAGCATGGAGTGGGTGAACAGGATCTGCCAGAATCAGCCTGGCCTTGTTCTCTGACCTCGTCTTGTGTGACATCCTTGAGAATGTTTACGGATCTCATCGGAGGGAGCTGTTGATTATTCCATCCTTATCAGAACTCTTACAGTGACCTCAAGAGCATCTATAAACATTGCTCATTGTTCTCGGTGTCTCCCCCCATCTGCAGAATGTCTATGTCACTATGTGCTTATCTGTGCGAGGTGTTTTTTAATCTTATAAAAAAAAATTCTCAGGCATGAAGAAAGATTTTATTAGGAATGTTTTCGCCTTCATTTCCTAATGTGTCTAATTTCATTACTTTTTGTCTGTTTAAGCAGATCTCACTTGTAAATGAGTCTTCGAGGCTCAATGTGACTTATCTGTCTAAATAAATGTTGAATGAATGAGTGTAGGTCAGTGAGGTTCTGTAGGACTATGTCAGCAGTTTTGCTGCACACACTGTATTAAAATATCTGAAAAGATGCAAAGATGTGGCAAGATTTTATGAAAAAATTCTCAAATTTTCATTTAAATATTATATTCTGCATTAAGTATTTTGTCAATCCAATCAGAATTAAATTATTTATCAAAGCTGATGTTATTCAACAAATACAATATTAATTGCCCAGGACCCCTCTTCAGAGGGCCTGAACTATCTTTTTAAGACAATTAACATTAAAAACCCATACTGTACGACACCCCTAATATCATGGCTGGTAACCAAAATCACTTTCAGAAAACAAGCAAAGTGTGGGGGCCATGACCTTTCCCGTCTGGTCGCCATCTATCATCTCTGAGATGGCACTGCGTCTGCCTCGGCTTTATTTGCATCAGCTTTTGCACACGTTGCTCCATGTATCCTGACTCCACAGAATCAAAACAAAGAGGGAGTTCCGGGAATGACACCACAGCTCTGCCCCGCTTCAGCACCACCACAAACATCCAGCTCAGGGGGGATGACGAGGCTGTATGAGCGCTGTGTTTGTGAGTCCTTTCACTGAACAGGCAGTAGGAGGGTCGGATATTCCTTGGGGTGAAGGGGTTAGAGGGGTGTGTGTGTCTGTGTTACCAGTCACCTGCTGCTAAATCCTATTAACAAGGCCTGAGGGTTAAACCAACCATCACCATTAAAGGCCTGTCAGAGAAAAGCCCACAAATAGAGGGGCTGATTGCTACAACTCACAAATAATTAGGTGCTTTGATAGAGAATAATCAATTAGTTGTAATAGGAGGAGGCTTGACATTTTGGAGTGCACCAGTAAAAAGACAAAAATATGGGAAAAGATGGCTTTTTGTTGTTGTGCACTACAACCATGTTTTTGAAGGATAGCCAATCAACAAAACACAGAAATTTAATCAAGATGAAGTAGAACGTTTTATTTTATTTTATTTCGATATAGGTGTTTATATATATACTACAGGTAGTCCCCGACTTAGGAACAAATTCTGTTCATACGCCCGTTCGTAGCACGAAAATCGCCGTAAGTTGAAAATACGTCCAAACGGCACCTCATACTGCACCTCATACATCCAAAGGGCACCTCATACATCCAGTCACCTCATACGTACAGTACTGTATTTTTACCAAGCACTTAGCCTATCCTAACACATTACCCTACATAATTATCAAAAACCACATACATTTGGAGCCATAATAAAGGGAAAAAAGAGTTAATTACTTACTGGGAGCTGGTCATTTCTTCCTCTGTCTGTTAGCATGTTAGCTCGTGCACCTCCGAGCTCTGCAGCTTGCTTCCCAAGGTCCACAGCATTTACAGCAACGCCTGTTAGCATGTTAGCTCATTGCTAGCATGTTAGCTCGTTGCTCAGCTGTCTTCCGCTCCCCCTGTATTTCCACGTGCGGTCCAGAGGTCTGCCTGCTCTGTAAGTTTCATGGTACATCCAGACCGAACAACGTTTCAACTTCAAAAAAGCTCGACACGCACGCAAGTGGACGCACTGGACTCAAAGTGGTGTCCAGACCAAACGAAAACTGCGGCGGTGTGGCGGCGGGGGGTGTGGGAGGAGCTTACCGGTATACGGAGTTCCTCACTGTACTCCGCCAGGCGAGGAGCTTTTTATTTCTGTCTCTGTCGAGCAGACTTGACTGGTCGTGAAGGACTTGTCGCGAACACACAGCTACAGTAGCTGTGTTTCCATCCATTTTCATTTCGTATTTTGAGCTACCTCGCAAATATGTAAATACAAATTAATGCAGATCAGAAGTGTTTCCATCTGCTGGCTTGAAGCGCTTCTACCAAGCCGCGCACAGCGTCATTACGTCAGACGTCAGCGTCATTACGTCAGACGTCAGCACTGCGCATGTCTACAGTAAACAGGAAGTAGCGGTTGAAAACTGAACCCGGCCACACATCTCGTCAAAATCGAGAGAATATTTCAGGTACGTGTTGCTATCGGGCGAGTTGTATTTATTCTGTCATGCCAACTAGTTTTAGCGATGTTACATGTTGTCCGGAGCGGAAACAGCTGAACGTCACGTGACGTGAATTTTCGCTACGTCAGAAATGAGTCGGAAAATGTGTTTCCATTTGTCGTTTAGCGCATCTCAAATCCCAAAAACCACCTCAAGCGAGCGTAAAAACTTTTTAGCGTAATTCAGGAAGTAACCTCGCAATTTGCCGTTTCCATTAAGCTTTTCTGCTGCGCTATTTCAAATTGCGCAGCTAGAAACCTTGATGGAAACACGGCTAATGAGTTTCTATTCCATAGTACATGACTTCGAGGGTTTTTTCTGTGTCCCACAAACAATACGTCACATAGTTGCGCAATACCCCCGTCCCCTCGTTTCCGCGTCACATAGCGGACTCCCCCTTTCTCCTCCACCCGACTCTCCCTGATTGGTTGGACACACGCGTTCACGAGTTGAACGGCGAAATCTTCAGCATGGTGAATGCGTGGTTTGGAGGCTGACGCGGGTTCACGTGCACGGAAAAACGCTTTCCAGCACGCTCAACACGCACGTGACGTGACGCCCGACGCCAATACGCGCATGGAGGCGCGTCCCCCATTGACTTTGAATGTAAACTGGAGGCTCCTGCAGTTGAAACGCTGCTAGGTGTGGACGTACCATAAGTTTCCACTGAGCGCGTCAGTGTAAACCCCCTCCTGTAAGTTTCAAGCTCCCCTAAGTTTCGTTCCCAGCTCCCCCCTTCCCTCCTGTAAGTTTCAAGCTACCCGAAGTTTCGTTTCGGTACCGCATTTTCTGCTGTAAAGGCGCATAAACGGCGTAACTCGAACAATGCTTTTCAATGGGAGCGCGTTCGTAAAGTCGAATTGTCATAAGTCAAGACTGCCGTAAGTCGAGGACTACCTGTATTTGGTTTGATTAATCGTCCTAAATGGGGGGGGGGGAATCAAATAACAAAATTAAAACGTTGCGTGACACTTAAAAATGCACACATCAAAACAATAATGTTGTTTTTTAATCTATTCATCGTTCAAAATGTGCTGAGACATTTCACATAAGAAAGTAAATATTCATTAAATTGATCTTTATTTCTCTTCAAGTGATTTCTCACACTAATAGGTGGGAAACCGGTCACAAGGGATTAACAATCCAATACCAACTATACCAACTATAATCTGCCTAATCTTTTATTTGAGGCTTGACTTTAAAAGACAAGTTTACTCAGTTTTTACAGCAGGCCATGTTATCTACAGGAATTACTTGCTGGTGCTGGTGAGGCTCTTGAAACGGATATTCTCATTCAAGGTTTCAAGTACCATTGTGATGTGAACATTTCCATATGTTTACTAGCAGGAAGAAAACGAGGCGAGAAAACAACTGGCAAAGCAAGTGTTAAATAAGATGAGAAGTGACAGTTTACATCTCCAGCCACAATTAACACGTTGATAGCGCTTTTCGCTGGCCCCCTCACAGTGATAATGCCTGTTGTCAAATCTGTTTAGCACGCCAAATCTCCTGGAGCCTTCAGCTAGGCAGCAAGCTTTTGACAGATTGAAGGTTCAGAGATAGGCTATCATGACAGATGGAAGCTGGCATCGATGTTCAGCTCTCGCCAATCACAGGGGACCTGCCCCCCCTTATTCTGTGGGGCACAGCTCCGCAACCTCCTCCTCCACCCCCCCCCTCTGATGGGAGCAGGGGATGGCATTGTTAAGCAGTGCATCTGTGAGACTCGGTCTCCTCTGATGGAAGCATAATGCAAAGAGCTCTCAAGCAAAAGACGGCCACTGCTGCAAGCGCTTTTCAGATATGATGGGAGGCTAGCTCTGGGGAATAGTGGAAGAGAAAAAGTTTGAAACATTTCGAGGAGCTGAGGAGGACCCAGGAGAAAGCAGAGTGACTGCAGCAAGCTTCAGCTATTCAGTAATGCCATCATTAAATTTGATTATTACCCAAATGCTGGCAAATGCTCTGTACAGTCACACCACAGTGGAGTTTGACAGAAAGATGTACTTGATCACTCTTCATATCTGATGAGTAAAAGCACTTTTTTTATATGACCAACAGAATCACACCTGTTAAATACTGAGTACTGAGAAGGAAAATCAATTTAGATAGGCTTGGCTTGTGTATAAAATCCTCCTTAGAACTCATGCTACAGTATGATTACCCTTAATGAGATCCATCTGAAACGGTGGCACAGGAGAAACTCATTAAACTGAGCTTGTTCTAATCAGACAAGCTATATGAATTTTGCAGACATCAGAAATTGTTCTGAAAAAGAAAAGAAATTACATCGAAGCCCCTGAAACAGAAGAAGGGCGCTGATAATTAAGTATCTGCCATGCGTTGATGATATCACGAGTGTTAATGATCACTATAATGACAGTTCAAGCAGCATTCTGTTGATTTACAATGCACCTACTGCGAGGCACCACTGTGACAACCACTGCAGCAATCACACTCAAATGAAAAGTTTACAATTGATTTAAAAGACAATTTAAACCTGCATCAATGCTTCAGGAAAGGAATCAAATGCTTACTTGCACTAAAACACTTTTTTTGCAGTTAGAGATGTTTGAGGTGCGGTGATGTTGATTTACTTGCAGCCAGGCAGCTCTCTAAGTTGTTTGGTCTCTCTCCTCCCTGTTTAGGCGAACACATTGTTGATTCAGACCCATCATGTTGAGGCTTGAGGTCACCCTGTCTCAGGCTTGGCTAGTTAGCAGCAGCCCACCTGATGGCCCAGAGGAAATCACAGCAGCCGCACTCACAGGAGAGGGCCTGACAGCCAGGCCCTGCACCAGAGAGAGGGGTCCAGACTCCATCCATGGGGGTGGAGAGAAGAGGGTCAGTATGGGGGGAGGGAAGAAGAAAGAAAATGAGTGTTCTGGAAAGGAGGGATCCTTCAGAGGAGGAACTAAAGAGGAGTGGAGAATAGTCATGACAGTAAATGTAATAACTGGGAATAAACTAAAAGATGAACATTAAAGGGGACCACATATAGGTCTTTAAAATTTTTATGTTATGTCTGTGTGCTATCTTGACAATATTAATTCATTTTAATACACAAAATAATTCTTAGATAATTAATTATACCCTTTTTAATTCTGCCATTTTTAACTTTCGTTTTGAACGACCGGTTTCTGATACTGAGTTCTGAAGTCCACGCCCTTCAAAGATCTGTTTACGCCCTCTGTAACAGCCAGTATCTGTAATGTGTTGTTGTTTTAAAATTAGCTCTTTTTTTATTACTCATTTGACTTACTGTTAGTGCTAGCTTAAGATAACTTACCGAAACCCGTCTGAGCGCGCCGCAATTTGCTGCTCCTTTTAGCATGAGACCACCCGAATCCGATGCTAATGTTAGCTTGTTCCTCTTCCGGTGTTCGCCAGCTCCGCTCGTTGCACGCGGCGATTTTGGGAGTTATCGCTGTTCCAGTCAAGACAACACAAAGTTCACCAAGTGTCTCCCGTAAATTAATCCGTAAGGAGAAGGTCCTCGCTGCTGTGAGGCTGCTGCGAGGCTGCAGCGAGGCTGTACAGTTGAAGCTCCGCTCCATCCGCCAGAAGCAGTGTCCCGTTGCCGCCGGTCCCTACGCCGGGGTCGCTCGTTTAATTTTTGCCGGCTGCGCGTTGGGAGCGATCGCAAATACACTAAAAATTGAACTAAAACATAAAAATAACAATTATACTTTATTTATAAAGCCATTTAAAAAAACCACAGCTGCAACAAAGTGCTGTACACATGAAATTAAGAACATATAAACAAAAGATGAGATGAAATCATGAAAAACAACAGTCATGTGTTTAATACAGAAGTGGGTTGAGCCTAACCAGGGGTTGCTAGGTGAGGGGCTGGACTCAGGTTGTGGTGGGTTGTGGCTGCGGTTTGTGACGTCACAAACCGCAGGAAGTGAGGAACGAACCGTTTTTATCACAGACAAATAAATCTACTTAGAGTAAATAAACCACTGGGTGCATTTCTTTGGCCTTAGGACTGTTTTTTTATGAAGTACATACCCAAAGTTGAGTAAAAAAACATTCAAAAGTGAATTTTGCATGTGTGGTCCCCTTTAAAGAAAGATAAGAAATCAGAATCAGAATAAGCTTTATTATCATACAACAAGAATATGTCCATACAGTCATCTGAAAGATGGGCAGAGTGCACGTATAGCTGCTGTAATAGCGCGGCTTTCCTTTACAGAATACATTTATTTTAATAGAAAAAGGGACAAAGCCATCAAAAAATCTCTGCCAGCAGCACATTTATGAACACGTTACGTATGCATTTGACAATGCACTAACAGATAGTCCATTGTCCTGATGACGGTCAAGTTCTGATATTCTGAATTCGATAGACAAAGCTTTTACATATTTCTAAGTCAGCCTGTTCCGAGGCTGACCAAAATTCAGATAATCCAAAATTGTTGATTTATTCAAGCAAACTAAGTTTGGAGAAATTGCGTTTTTTGACCAGAAAAACAAAAGTTAGTCCAAACAAGTCCAGCTCCAAAGTTTGGTACTGTCTCTTATAGCAACTCAAGTCTCAAACATTTTACTAAAAGCTATTTTATAAACCTTTAGAGTCCCATCAATTTCAAATTACATGTTTATTCCGGTCAAATGTATGATATTTCTGCTAGAAGAGCCCCAGGCTGTAGTGGAACAGCTGCGTCCACTTGCAAATAACCACTGACATTTATGTTAATAATATTTGTTATAGAAAACAACATTCAATAATAGGTCTTCTGAAGTGTCCTCGTTAAGGTGGAAACAAAGTTTTTAATGCTTTTCATATCCGATTTTCCTCTTTATGTAAATTTTATAATATTTACCTAGCCGCCAAGGTCTGCCAGCTGAGTGGACGAGTGCTTGCAGACCAAAATTTCAGTGACCACGGTGATTGTGTGCAGTGAAGTACAAGCTCTTTCCAACTGTAAAATGGTAGCACCAAAGATACAAAAGACTGAAAGTTAAACCACAAAAAGAAAAGAAAACCTACACAAACACATTTTGAAACTTACTGCTTTCAACATTTGGGTATACATGTAGTCCCCGGCTTACGAGCGAGTTCCGTTACAACGAGTATCTCGTAAGATGAAAAACTCGTAAGTCCAACAACGCACATGCTATCTCGTAAAACTGGAACAGCGCTCGTAAATATGAAAAAAGACGCCAAAGTGCCTTAGTGCCAACTGCAGCTGTACTTTTAGTTATTTTCATCACAGAAACAGCATACTGTACTGTACAGTACAAAACAGATAAATAAAAATATAATGTCTTACTTTGAGCTGATCAACCTTGTCTCGTCTGTTAGCACGTCCGAGCATGTCGGGGCTCCATACATTCTGCTGCTCTAACGTGGTCCAAACTGTTTAGAGGAAAGACTGTTAGCCTGTTAAGTCCATACATTTGAAGCCATAAAAGGAGTTTACTTTAATAAACTTACCGAAAGCCGTTTCTCCGCGGTGTTCGTTCATCCAAAACAAGCTGACCGCGTTAGCTGTTGTTAGCTGCCGCCATTAGACCTGCACTCGTTAGCTCCATGCTAACGAGTCCATCCATCCAAAAAAGGCTGTCGGAGCTGCTTCTCCACGTTAGCTGGGTGTCCATCCAACATCTTAGGCTGCTAGGCGGA